>PVLD010029870.1:0-17512 GCA_004027595.1 Dinomys branickii
TGTCTGACTAAATTTGCATGTCTGTATATGGGTCCATACATCTACAATTCGAAGATATCAATGGATAAAGCAACAACTACTGTTGAGACCATATCACCTTGTCTATAGATTAGTTGTGATTGTACTATTTTATATGATAATGGGTGTCTGTTTGTCAATATGTTTTTGTACTTTTATGTTTCTAAAATAAAAAAAAAAAAAAAAAATAACCTGGTAAAGATTTAGTTGGAGGTTGCTTCCAGAGGAAATTAGCATATGAATACAAGTGAACAATTTGAGGAAGATCCACCATCCACATGAGTAGGAATCATTCAGTCTGGTGACATAGAAAAAAAATACCAAAGATAAATTGGTCTTTATCCTCAACTTCCATGAACAAAAATACACTTACCTTTTCTCTTCAAACTCAAAATTCTAGGTTGCCCAACTTTTAAAAATTTATTTTAAAGAGAAAAGGCAATGATATGGAATTTCAAAACAAGATAATAAGAAATTAACAATGATTATTATATTACATATTGTTATCTTCAATGTAGTTGCTTAGATTACAAGATATAGGCATGCAAAATTGATCAAGCAATGCAAGTACAAACCCTTCCTTTCAAAGACCTAATAGAAATTAGTAGGACAATTATCTTACTATCTTGTGTTTATATGTAAATATTTTTCTTTTCCCTTCCTTATTTTCTCCTTTCACCCATCTTAGTTCTTTCTTTTAGAGTAGTTTCTTTCTTTTTCATAATATTTATTGTACTTTTTTATTTTAAAGAGAAAAGAACAAAAACAAAATAACAAAGACATAAACAAAACAAAATGCAAACAATAAAAACAATACAGAATTTCAAAACAAGGTGATAGGAAATTAACAATGGTTGTTGTAGTACATATTGTTATCTTCACAGTGGCTGCTCAGCTAATCAGATCTAGGCATGTAAGATTGATCAAACAATTAAACATTAACTGTTCCTTTCAATAAACCAATATAACTTAGTAGTATAATTGCCTTAGCTATTCTTGTGTATCTTTCTTTCTTTCTTTCTTTCTTTCTTTCTTTCTTTCTTTCTTTCTTTCTTTCTTTCTTTCTTTCTTTCTTCCTTCCTTCCTTCCTTTTTCTTTATTTCCTTCTTTCTCTCTCTCTTTGTTTTTTCTCTTTTGCCTCATCCCAGTTGTTCTTTCCTTCTGAGCAGTTTCTTTCCTTTTCATAATATCTATTGTACATGTTGAATCTTATTTACTATTTTAATTTCTTACTTCTTTAATTAATTCATAGTGAAAATTGCTAGAACAATCTTTCTTTAGATAAAGGGATATGATTTGCTGGAAAAGGACATAAGGAACTTCTCTGAAATGAAGTAATGATCTGTATCAGTTCTATAAAGCAAAGTTTCTGATTGGTAGTGCAATTTAAATTCCTAATGTAGAAGAACTCATGCTATAATAATGACACTAATAAAAGCTTACTATCTTTTATAGAATTTTTCTGAGTTTGTAAATTAGATTTCAACAACGTTGCTAACATGTGAGATTTTTTAGTACAAAATAGTTTCATATAATAAAGAATAAAAATAGAACAATTACAAATTTAAATATTTAACTCTATAGTTTATTCCAATGGTGATTATCAACATATACTAAAACCACTGGGTCAAAGGATATTGGGGGTATCAAAAACCACATGCTTTCAAATTATCACCCCCACAGATTATACATTGTTTGCCAAAAGGAAAGAAACCTAAAGTGGAGAACTCTGGAATAATAAATACTAAACAAGTGGTCAAACAACATCACTTTTATAGAAATGAGATGAGAATATATTATCATAATATAATAAAAATAGAAAATATGCAATAATTTCTGTGGATTTTTCCTGTCAAATAATGTTTAATTTGAATCATCAAGACACAATCTGACATACATTGTCTGGTGTCTTTAAAAATGTCCTTTACATAGAAGACGAAAAAAGCAACAACAAATATTTTAGATCAGATAAAACCAGAGAGCTAATCTATCAAACATGATAACTGACTTTTGAATGGATCTAAGGTCTAAAAAGAAAGCTCTAAAATATCTTGGAAGAACAGTTTCAATATAAAATAATTGATAATATTTCTTTAACAATGTTAAATTTCTTGGATATAATGTTGGTCATTTGGTTGTCTAAGATAATTTTTGCATTAGCTTTCCCATCCATGGGACACAATGCTTCCACCTACAATTACAAGGAGGAGAGTTTTAATTTGGCACACTGTTTCAGGGCATGTAGTACATGTTCAGCTGTTTCCATGGTAGAAATATCACTGTAGAAGGGTACAGCAGGCAAAACCTGCTCACTTCATGGTGGCATGGATACATAGTAAGGGCATAGTGCCAGAGAAAAATGAGCAAGCGTTGAGATATAGTACCCAAGCTTACATCTCCACGACCACCCAGACACATCAGCAATAATTTGGTACCAGGGAAATGGGGTTGTTGCTTTGACTATACCGACCATGTAGTTCAAGAGTCTTTTGCAACGGCCTCTAGTAAGAATTTGGAAAGGTTTGGAGATATCATGTGAAAGAGCAGAGCTAGGAAATCTTAGGCTGTTCAGTATGGGAGATTCTGGTCAGAGTTCAGAAGACCAGAAAACTGGTAAAAACCAAGTTTGAGAGGTTTCTGCTGGAAGGAAGGACTGCACTGGTTGCTGGACTCTAGACAATATATGTTATGGTTTGGCAGAAAGTTTATCTGCATTTTGCTTGTTTCCAGAGACTCTACCCAAGACTGAGATTAAGGGAAGCATGCTAATTAATCTGGCAGAAGAAATTTCAAAGCAGTTGAACATTGAGGCAGTGGCATGGCTATTGTTGGGTGCTTTTATTCAGATTTATGTTCCGAATCAAGACCAAAGTATCCAGTAGGATGACCTAAGGCATTGGGAGTTTTGCCAGAAAGGAAGATCCAGTAAATCTGTGGATTGCAAAGACAGAACAAGGAAGATCTTGATTGCTAGGAACAAATGGGAGAATAGAAAAGAGGACCTGAGTGCATCAGTAGAAGCAGCCTCCAAATTACAAAGTGAAAGATTTTCCTTAGAGAAGAAAGATGCAGAGAATCATGTTACAGAGTGTTGACAGCATAGAAAATGTGTTCCTCGGAATTGGATTCAATGTGCCTAGTAATCCAAGCACTCAACACCTATAGCCAAGAGAAAAGAAAGCCTGGCTACTGCTCTAGCTGGCATGACATTGGCAGCATCCACATGGTGCTGGTTTTAGGTGCATGCAGGGTGCAAGAAGTATGGGGTTAAGTCAGCTTCCACCCCAATTTCAGAAGACCTGGGAGGCCAGGCAGTGTGCCCCTGAGAGGGTAGAGAAGCTGTGAGAGTGAAGGCAAAGGTGTAATGGAGACCCCAGAAGTTTGAAAAACTCAGAAAAGTGGATCACCTAAAGATAACTGCAAGGAGGGAGTAAAGGCCAGAAGCCATGGGAGCTGCAACCACTGGAAATGCCTTAGGAGTGAGCCACTGAAGCCCTTTCGATCTCACAACTTGCGACAGATTGCCTCCAATGTTTGCCCTGCTGGATTTTGGACTTGCATTAGTCCCAATTCTTTGTATCCCCTCTTTGTAACATTTGGAGTGGAAAAGTTTACCTTGAGCTGTTGAATATTACAAATGTCTTAACTTTTCCTTTGTATAAGGGCTTGCAAATAAGAGTTTGCCTTATATATCAGAGGAGATTTGGGATTGTATTTTTCAGCAATGCTGAAACTGTTAAGACTTTGGCAACTCTTAGAGATCTACCATTTGCATAAAGTGATGTGCATGTGTCTTTGTGGGGCCAGGGTTGGAACAGTTCTAATGCAATATAATGTTAGCAGAGTGAAGGATTGTTAAAACTGGGTTAAAATGTGTGAGTTGTGAAATGATAAAAAATAAGCATATCTTTGTATCTGGAAACTAGTTTAAAGAAATGAGTCTAGTTGCCAAGTTGACAAGGGGTGGATTGTTCTGGCTGATACAAAGTGTCAATTTGAGAAGTTGAGAACCTTAAGTAACTCAGCAGGGGCCAGAATCTTCACTTTGTAAACATCCTGAGACTGTGCAAGAGGAAGGCACTTAGATGCTGTAGGCAGGTAGCCTGCATAAAATATAATGGAGGAAAAGAAGCTTGTTCTCCCCAAGTTTTGCTCTTATTGCTTTTGCTATCTTTCGCCATCTTGAATGGTTGTCCCTTCATGGATTGAAACTTCCACAAACTGTGAGCCATATAAACTTTTCCATCCTTAATTTTGAGTGATGGTGAATTTATCTAAGCAAGGAGAAAAAAGGAACTATGAGAGGTGGCATCTAGGGCACATGTTGGTTAGATGTGATTACAGAGGGCTTGTCATTCCCCAACCCTGTGGCCTACATTTTTGCAATTAACATGCCATTGCTTTGGGATTGGCTAAACTCCCAGCCTGAAGCTTTTCTCAGCAAATATCTCACATTCCTGATTTCTCTAACATCCACAGATCTCTACTCCACCTTCAGCCTCATTCCTAGTGTCACACATTCTACTCACAGGGGCTTTTTGCCTGGCCTGCAATATTTTCCTTTGAAATCTTGGTGGAAAACTCTATTAATCCACAGCTGCTACATTCTCCATGCCTGAAGAGCCAGAATCAAATGGGCTTCACAAGTATCTGCCATCTGTACAACCAACAGTCAGAATATCTTCAACCATGGTTTCATCATCCTCTCAGGGACTAGATGGTAGAGCACAGTCAAATGAATCCGAGAGAATCTGTTTACTAGCAGTCCCTTTATGAGCCGTGTCATAGTTTGGGGTTTTTGAGAGGGGAAAAATATGATACAGGACACATATTTTATAAGATTATTTATAATATTCATGCAAATAATCATATATAAGAGAGTTCAGGAAAACTGTTCACACACAAAAGACTAAATCCAGTTGAGGGCCTAGACCTCATTATAATGTCCACCATTAGCCCAGCTGAAGACCTAGAGCTCATAACAACGCCTCCCACAAGTCCAGCTGGAGATCTAGAGCCCATAAAAAGGTCTTGTGCAGTCCTGTTTCACTGATCTGCCCTGGGAAGGCCCAAACCCAAAGGTCAGTGGTGGAGGCTAGAAAGTCTGTGCCAGCAGCATGAATTATCTGTGATAGAAAACTGAGGGATGTGAACTGGAGCCAGAAAGCAATGTTCAAAGTAAGAACCAGAGCTCCCCCCAAAAGTACCACAGTCATCTCCCATAACAGTGAGTTCCAGAGCTCCTCCAACCATGAGGAAGGCTGAGTTCCCATCAGGAAAGCAAATGTGACAAGCTTCTCCCAGAAACTGAGTAGTGCTTCGTCCATTGTCTCAGATATGGCAGGGTCTTTGAAAGGACTATAAGGACACATGCTTATTTTAGGTAGATTGACAGACACCCCAAGACCTATGAGACCCAGAGCAACATCCCAGGAGCATGGGTGAACACATGGCTTTGGAGGGCAGAGTAATTGGTGAGACCAGCAGTGTGGAAATGTTTGAAGCAGCAGTGAGGAGCCAGTAGTTGGACTCCTCTAAGAACTCCACCAGCAAAAGTCCAGTCCCAGGCCCCAAATCCAGAGGCCAAGATCAACTGCACACCCAACACATTTCTGGGATTAAATATGGACACTACCACAGAACTATAAACACCAGAGATATTTTAATACTTTACCTTGTTTGTCTGATTGGCTATCCTTGCTCTGCCTGGTTGGATGTTATCTTGTTTTGTTCTGCATTCTGTAGTTATTTTTTATTTGGCTTCTTTTTCTTTTCCTTTTGTTCCCTCTTTTGTTCATCATCTTTTTCTTTCTTTATTCTCTCCTGCTCGTTTGCACTCTCTTTTTCTCCTCTTTTTTCAATGTCTAGCTTTCTTACCTGTTTTTCATTCTCTTCTACAGACTAGACTTTCTCTCTTTCCTCAACTACTTCTTCAATTTAAAATTGCAAGGGAGTAAACATTGCCTCTGCCTTTTCTGACCACACCTTTGAATTCTAGTTTATTCTTTCATTTCTGTGTCCTCTAGTTTCCCAAGACTTGAGTGATCATCCTTTAATCTCCAACCCTTACTCTACTACATTTAATCTCACTCAGCACTTTAGTCCATCCTCTAACCATCTTAAGAACTCTGCTCCCAACAGAAGAGCAAAATCAACTGAATAGGAGGAAACTCACTGTGTACAAGTGCACACTATGTTTGATACTATTACAAATTTCTGATTTTACTCCTGTGCTCAGAAGTAATAGCTTAATGGTTACCATAGTTTACCAGTAGTTAAGGTGTAATTGCAACTATTGTTATTACTAACTGTAGTACAATAGCCAGGTTGTCATACTTGTTATAAACAGTTTTTCTTCCCTGTATGCTAGCACTGTGAATGTAGGAGGTCACAATCGCCACCAAAGCCCCATAACAAAGGACTGGGTGCTGAGCAGAATAATAATCTTTCATCATTTACAAATTGGGAAGCTAGAGCCTTGTGATAGCTATAAGAAAGCACCTACATCTAGAAAGCAGCATTGAAGAATAGGCATTCTTTAGGGAAACCTAAATATTAGAGATAGAGCTATATATCATAAGAAAGTGGCAAGTATCAACATAGAAAAAATCTAAAAGAGAAAATAAAAAATGATAAGATGCACAAGCAAAATGCAACCCCAGACGCCCAGCCCACCCTGAACAAGCCCAGAATTCAAGGACATAGATGAAATTGGAAATAAAACACTGGAACTTTATGAAATGGTAGCAGCAGTAGTGAAAAGTGGAAAAGGCTATGGAAAAAATAACCTCTCAGGTACAGAACGAAATGATGCTTAAAATCAAAGATATTAGAGGAGACACAGATAAATATAGATGAGCTCAGAAAAAAATGATGGAAAGAACACTCAGGGATGTAGCTCAGCAGCACAGTGTCTGCTTGGCAAGTAAAAGGCCCTGAGTTAGATTTGTGGTACCAAAATATATGATGGAAACAAATAATTCCCAATATAGAAAATTAATGGAATCCATGAAACAGATCCAACCAAAAATCCAACTGATGAAAAACGCCATTAAAAGTATATGCAACAGGTTGCATGAACAAGAGGAAAAGATGTCAGATCTTGAAGACAGAATTTCAGCTAGTGTAATGAAAAGAAAGATATCTTAGAATTAGCAAAAGACAAATGAAAATCAATTCAACAGCTACAAGAAGAAGCTAGGAAAAATAATATAAGATTGAGTAGAATCAAAGAGAAAGCTAGAGACAGCACAAATGACATTAAGAAAATATTCACAGAAATAACGGGAGAAAACATCCCAAATGTGGAAAAAGGATTTGACATATAAATAAATGAAGCATTTAGAACTCCAAACATTCATGACCAAAAACATTATACCAAGACATAAAATAATCAAGGTTCCAGAAATTCAGCACAAAAAGAGAATATTAAAAGCTGTTAGCTGAAACAGTACACTTGTAGAGGAAGGCCCATCATAATCATGACAGAATTCTCAACACAGACCCTCAAGTCAAGAAGAGCTTGGAGTGAAATATTTTAGATCCTGAAAGCAAATAACTTCTAACCCAGATTGATGTATGTAGCAAAACTATCTTTCAAAATTAATGGAGAAGTGTGATACTCCCATGACAAAGAACAAATTAAGAGATTTATGAACACCAAATCAGTGCTACAAAGAGTAACAAAAGATATTCTAGACAGAGAAAAATGACCACAATTCTAAGAACAACAGCAAACAGAAACCACCAAGTAGGGTAAGCAATTGAACAGAAGGGAAAAGCAGGGAACAAACAACAGGAAAATATCATGACCAAGATAAGCCAATATATATCAGTTATAACCATCAATGTAAATTGCCTCAATTCACCAATCAAAACAAATAGACTGGAAGAGTTGATCAAGAAACAAGATCCAATAACGTGCTTTATACAAGAAACACAAAAAGAAATTCATAGACTGGAAATCAAACAATGGAAAACAATATTCCATGCTACTGGAATCCAGGAAAAAACCGGAATAGCTATTATATTTGCAGATAATGTCAAATTCAAACCAAGAATGATGAAGAGAAATAAAGAAGGTCACTACATACTTGTTAGGTGGAAACTTCAAGAGGAAGAGATAACAATAATAAATACATATGCACCAAAAAAAGAGCACCCACATATATGAGACAATTATTAATAGATGTGAAAATTCAAATAAGCAATAACACAATTGTAATGAGAGATTTCAATACCCCATTATCAAGAAAAGATAAACTGGACAAAAAAAAATCAGCAAAGAAATAACTGAATTGAAACAAACCTGTGAAGAAATGGACATAGCGGATGTTTTTAGACTATTGCACCCAACATTACCAGAATACACTTTCTTCTAAGCTGCACATGGAATGTTCTCTGAAATAGATCATGTACTAGACTACAAAACATGCTTAAGTAAATGCTGCAAAGGTATTGAACTATCCCATACATAAAATCTGACAATGGTGCAGTGAAATTAGGAATTAATGGTGAAAGAAACTGCAAAAACTCCTGAGACTTATGAAAATTAAACAATACCATCCTAAACAACCAATGGGTCAGAGATGAAATAAAGGAAGAAAAATTATATTGACAACTAAATGAGAATTCAGACACATTTCAGAACCTATGGGACACTATGAAAGCAGTCCTAACAAGCTAATTTAGACTTGTGAATACTCACTTCAGGAAATCAGAATGTGCACAAATAAATAATCTAATGTTTCACCTCAAGATTCCAGATAAAAGAAGAGCAAAACAAACACAAAGCCCATAGAAGGGAGAAAATTAGAAAGATCAGAGCAGAAAATAATACAATGGAAATCAAGAAACCAATTCAAAGAATGAATGAATCAAAGAGTTGAGTCTTTGAGAAAATAAATAAAATTGATAAACACTTAGCCAACCTTATCAAAAAAGAAAAGACTCAAATTCATGCATTGAGGAATGATGAGGGTGAAGGAACAACAGACCCTATGGAAACTGAGATCATCAGTAAATACTTTGAAAGTCTTTACTCTCATAGGATGGCAAACACAGATGATATGGACAGATTCTTAGATACATATGAATTACCAACATTCATTTGAGAAAATATAAAACTTCTTAATAAGCCAGTATCAGTCAATGAGACTGAAATTGTAATTAATAATATACTCATGAAGTAAAGCCCAGGACCTGGTGAATTCACTGCTGAATTGTACAGGAAATTTAGGGAAGATCTAATTCCAGTACTCTTCAAAATCTTCAATGAAATTGACAGGAAACAATACTCCCTAACTCTTTCCTGGAAGCAAGTATTATCCTGACACCAAAACCAGAGAAAAATACAACCAAAAAAGAGAGCTACAGGACAAAAATTCCTAATGAATATAGATGCAAAAATCCTCAATAAGATACCAGACAACAGAATTCAACATATCATCAAGAAAATTTTGCACCATGACCAGGTGGGATTTATTGCAGGAATGCAGGGTGGATCAAAATATGGAAATCACTAAATGTAATGCACTATACCAAAAGAGCCAGAGACAAAAATCACATGATCATCTCAACAGAGGCAGAAAAAGATTTTTACAAAGTCCAGCATTCATTAATGATAAAAACCCTATAGAAAATTGGAATAGATGGCCACTACCTTAGTCTGATAAAATCTATCTATGACAAACCAACAGCCAACATCATTTTAAGTGGATAAAAACTGAAAACTTTCACTCTAAAATCAGGAAGGACAGGGATGCCCACTGTCACCATTGTTTCAACATAAGTCGGGTAACATTAACTAGAGCAATTAGAAAAGAGAGAGAAATAAAAGGAAAAAGGATGGGAAAGGAAGAAGTGAAATTATCATATTCACATATGACCTGATACTGTACATAGAAGACCCCCAAAACCCCACCAAATGCCTCCCAGAGCTAATAACCAAATTCATTTGCATATCTGGATATAAAGTCAATACTCAAAAATCAATAACATTCTTGTACACAAACAACAGTCTTATTGAGAGAGAAATAAGGGGAACAACATCCTTCACAACAGCATCCAAAACAATGAAAAACTTAGGAATCAGTCTAACAAAACATGTAAAAGATTTATACATTGAAAATTACAATACTCTGAAAAAGAAGACTGAGGAGAGCATCAGAAAATGGAGAGATATCCCTTGCTAATGGATAGGAAGAACCAACATAGTGAAAATGGCCATGCTTCCAAATTTTTTTACAGATTTAATGCAATCACAATCAAAATACTGTTAGCATATCTCACATAAGTGATAAAATACTCCTAAAATTCATCTAGAACAAGAAGAGACATAGAATTCCAAAGGCAATCCTGGGCAACAAAGACAAGTCAGGAGACATCACAATGCCTTACTTGAAATTATACTACAAAGCTACTGTGAGAAAATCAGCATGATGCTGACAAATAAATAGACATGAGGGTCAGTGCAACAGATCAGAAGATGCAGACACAGCTACAAACACACTCAGCCACCTTATCTTTGAAAAAGTGGCCAAACATGTTTACTGGAAGAAAGAGAGCCTCTTTGATAAATGGTGCTGGAAAAACTGGCTCTCTGCATGCCAAAGACTACAACGCGACCCATGTCTTACAACATGCACTAAACTAAAGTCAAAATGGATTAAAGATCGAAGTATTACAGCGGAAACACTAAATCCACTGGAAAAGAAAGTAGGTAAAACTCTTGAAGACAGGGGTAGGCACAGTTTTAATGAACAAAACTCAAACTGCATGAGAAGCATTTCAAAGAATCAACTTGGATCTGATCCTATTAGAAAGCTTTGGTACTTCAAAAGAAATCACCAATAGAGTGAAAAGACATCTCACAGATTGGGAAAACATATTAGCTAACTGTCCCGCAGACAAAGGAATTATATCTAGAACATATAAAGCATTAAAAAATATCAGACTCCCAAAATTCAAAGCTTTAATCCAAAAATGGGCATCTGAGATGAATACACAGTTCTCTGATGAAGAACTACAAATGGAAAATAAATACATGAAAAAATGTTCAACATCATTGATAATTCAAGGGATACAAATTAAAACAACAGAGACTGCATATCACTCCAGTAAGAATGGCTACCATTCAAGATACCAACAACAACAAATGCTGGAGGGGCTGTGGCGAAAAGGAATGCTTCTCCACTGTTGTTTGGAGTGTAGACTGGTGTAACTACTTTGGAAATCTGTCTGAATATACCTCAAAAAATGAGGATTAGAGGCCGCATTTAACGCAGCTATTCCCCTTCCCTATATTTTCCCAGAAGAATTAAAAACATGATACCACAGCGAGATATGTGCACCCATGTTTTCAGCAGCACAATTTGTAACAGCAAAATCTTGGAAAATTACTGAAATGCCCATAACTGAGGAGTGGATAAAAAAGATGTGGTATTTTTATACAATGGAGTATTATGCAGATACAAAGAAAGGTAAACTTGAGGCTTTTATAGGTAATTGGATTCCACTAGAGATCATACCCATAAGTGAAATTTATCAGACCAGCATGTGTAAACACTGTATTGTCTCTCTAGTTTAAGAACCTGAAAGCGTAAATAAAAGCTGAAAGAAACAATACATATTGTAAAGGGGAAAGAAACTACTCAATAGGAAAGAACAACTGGGATGAGGGAAAGGAGAAAAGAAAGAAAGAAGGAAAAGAAAAAGGAACTATCTGTACATATACACCAGATAGCTTAGTTAATTGTACTACCAATTTCTATTGATTTATTGAAAGGAATAATTAACATTTGATGTTTGATCAATCTTGCACACCTATATCTAGCAATCCGAGCAACTACTTTGAAGATAACAATAAGTAATAAAAGAACTACTGCTGATTTTCTATCACTTGTTTTGAAATTGTCTATCATTTTTATAGTTTTTATGTTTTTTTGTCTTTGTTTTTGTTATTTTGTTTTTGTTCTTTTATATCTAAAATAAAAGAAAAAAACTAAAAGAAAAATGTACAGAAAAGACAAAAAAGAAATTCCGAAATATGACACAATTTCTCTTTTTCTTGGTGGTGGTACTGGGGACAGAATTTAGCACCTTTGCACTGAGCTTCATGGTCATTTCTTTTGCCAAAATTTTTGATAGGTTCTCACTAAGTTGCTACATTTTTCAGGATATTCTGAAAGTTGCAATCCTCCTGTCTCAGCCTCAGTGAGTGTTGAGAATTACAAGTATGCACTTCCATGCTCACCTGACAAAATTTTTTTCCTAAATATTCCAGCTCTATTTTTAACAAATATGTTTAGTTAAAAATAAAAATGACTCAACATGAGAAATTATCAAACCATATTGTTTTTAAACAAAATTTATAATATGTAATTTCTGTCAAAAAATACAGTATACATTTCAACTCATTTTATGAGGTTAATATTATTCTCTCACTAACCAGGCAAATAAAAGAAAACCACAGACTAATTTTTGTCATGAATATAGGTGGAAACTATGAAAAAAAGAGTTTATAAATTAAATATAGAAAAATATAGAAAGGACTAAACATGATCCATTAAGTTTATCTCAGTAATTCAAGGATAAATAGGAGAATGCAATTAAACACAATGGAATAAAAAAGAAGATGATTTGAATAGATGCAGAAATATTTTACAAAATTCAAGTTGGATTTAGAGTAAAAACTGTTAGAAAACTTGGAATGGAAAGTTCCTTTTTTTTTTTTTTTTTCTTTTTTGGTACCAGGAATCAAACTCAGGACCTTGCGCTTGCTGGGCAGGTGCTTGTGCCACTGATCTATATCCCCTGCCTGGAAAGTTTCTTAATATTACAAAAGGCATATAAAAAAGATACCACTATGTAAATTTCATGTTAAATATTGAACATTTATTTCAAGTCCGAAACATGACCTGGGAATCTTCTTTCAACATTTCTCATCAACATTTTCCTACCAAGTGAAATAATTCCAGGGAAAAATAAAGACCAAAAACAGAATAAAGGAAAATTCCTAAACTGTTTTTATTTGTAGGTAACATAATTTTTACCAAACCATATTCCAAGAAGTATGCAGAAAGATAACTAGCACTAATAGACAAATTCAGCAAGATCCGATACCGCAAGACAATATCTAAAAAGCAATTATATTTATAAACTAGAACCGATTAAAAGTTAAATTTAAATGTAATGATATTTACAATTGAGTCTATAATATAAAACACTTAGAAACTAACTCAATCAAATTTGTTCAAACTTCTATGTTAAAAGATACAAAAGATTGCTGAATGACACTAGAGGAAAACTAAACAATGGAAGTTATGTGGCGTTTATGGATCAAAATACCCTAAGGTGATAAATATCACATCTCTGAAAATTCAGCTGTGCTTTCAATATAATTTCAAGTAAAAACAAAGCAAAATAGAATATATATATATATATATATATATATATATATATATATCCCCATAGCAATTTTGCAAAAAGATAAGCCAAATTAAGGATTTATACTACCTTATATCACAGATTACTACATACCTACACTTATCAGGACAGTGTCACATTAGGTTAAATGCAGGTAAATCTACTTCAGTGAGAGAGAAGAGGGATCAGATTAGATCAATATCTGTACAGTCTATTGATGTTTTACAATGTTATGAAAGTAATACCTTGGATAAAAGAAAGTCTTCGCAATAAATTGTGCTGGAATTTCTGAACATCTATATGAAAGAAATGGCACACAAGCACTACTTCATATATTCCACAAATATTAGTTCTGGACAGATTATAAAAATAAACCTAAAAGTTGATTAGAAGTTATCTGGATCGAAATGTATGAGAATATATTTGCAGTGGTGTAGTAGACAAAGATTTCTTTGACAATACAGAGAATATTCTAGCCAAAATGAAGAGAAAAATAGACTTCAACAAAATTAATCTTTCATCCAGAGATGTCAGTTGTCATAGGTACTTTCTCATTGCTGGGACAAAATACTCAATGCCCACAGTTTGAAGGTTTATTTTAGCTCATAGTAGAGGTTTCTGTCCATAGTCAGCTAGCTCACAGGCAAGGCATGATGGCAGAGTGCCATCAGAGGAGAAAAGAGCTATGACAGGAAGGCAGGAAGCAGCAAGACCACCTTCCTCTTTCCCCGCTGTTCCATGCAGGCTACAATCCTATTGATTGTTACCATCCATGCCTAGGGTGGGGCTTCGCTCTTCAGTAATTCCACCATTCAGTCACATCCAGAAATATAAACCACTGATGGGCTGATCCAGTATCACATGTCCATGACTAATGCTCAATTACCTTCCAAAAACTCTACCTATGAGAGCATGAGTCTTTATAGAGACATATAGATATAAACCACAGCACCAGCACAAAAAGACTATTCAAAATAGGACATGGTGGCATAATCGCAGCATTCAGGAGCCTGAGGCAGGAGGAGCACCATGAGTTTAAAAAAACCCAAGCTACATAGTGAGTTTAAGGCCAGCCTGAACTACTTAGGGTGATCCTGTAAAGTGAACAAAGCAAAACAAAACAAAATGAAAATGAATAGTTAAACCATAGATGTAGAGAATATAATTGTAATGCATGAGTCTAACAAAGGAGTCAAATTTAGCTTATAAATAAACTTCAATTTTAAAAACAAATATAAACAGCTGCATAAAATAAAAGTGCAAAACTTTTGAACACACATGTCTCCCTCGAGTAAGAACATGAAAGTGTTAATAAAACACAAAACATACGATAGATATTATGAAAGAGAAACAAATTACTTAAAAGTCAAAACAACTGGAATGAGGGAAAGGATAAAATGAAGGAAGGGAAATATATATACATATACAGAAGGATAGCTGGGATAACTGTACTGGTGATGTCCAATGGTTTATTGAAAGGAACGATTAATGCTTTACTTTTTCACCAATGTTGCATGCTTATATCTGGTAATCTGAACAACTAATTTGAAGACAACAATATTCTATATAACAAATATTGTTCAATTCCTGTCATCTTGTTTAGTGAAATTCTGTATCATTTATAATTTTTTTGCTCTTTTCTTATTCTCTTGAATGGTATTCTCCAAGAAGAACTGAAAACATCAGAGCACAGCCATATATGTATGTCCATTTTTATAGCAGCACAATTTGTAATAGCTAAATCATGGAAGCAACCCAAATGCCCATCAACTGAGGAATGGACAAAAACTTGTGGTATTTTTATATAATGGAATATTACTCAGATATAAAGACAGATAGACTTGAGGCTTTTATGGGTAAATGGACACAACTAGAGACCATACTCATAAGTGAAATAAATCAGACCAACATGTACAAAAGCCACATTGTCTCACTAGTGTAAGAACCTAAAAGAGTGAATAAAATCTAGGAGGTACAATAGATACTGTGAAAAGAAAAAGGAAACTGCTCAAAAGGAAAGAACAACTGGGATGAAGGAAAAGAGAAAAGAAATAAGGGGAATATTATGTATATATGTATACACAGGATAGCTAACAGTTGTACTACTCACTTCTTTTGCTTTATTAAAAGGAATCATTAATGTTTAATTGCTTAATAAATCTTACATGTCTATATTTTTTACCTGAGTATCCAATTTGAAGATATCAAAATTTAATACAACAACAATTGTTAATTTCCCATCATCTTGTCTGAAATTCTGTATTTCTGGTATTGTTTTTGTGTTATTCTGTAAATATATGTGAGTTTTTAAATATATTTTAGTTCTTTTCTCTTTAAGATAAAAATAAAAAAAAAATGGCCAATAAGTACATAAAAAGGTATTTAATATCATTAGGTAGCAATCAATGCAAATTAAAACCATTAGAAGGTACCACTATAAAAATATCACTATATTCTTACCAAAAGGACCAATACTCCTAAGATTTACAATTCCAAATGTTGACAAGAAAGTAGAAAAATTGGCACTATCAAATACTGTTAAAGGATGAATAAAACATTAAATCCCTATGAAGATAATTTAGCGATCCTTTAAACATTCAACATGAGCCCCATTATTGTCTGACTCCCTCTAAATCTATCTTCAAACTTAATTACCAAAGGTAATAAGATGCAGAGCCCTTTGGAAGTAATTAAATGGCTGAACCCCTATGAATAGGATTAGAGAGTTCTAGAATGGCCAAAGGGAACTTGCACACATCCCTTTTTCTCTTCTATCCCTTGAACCAGGTGAGAACACAGCATTCATCCACTCTGCAGTTTGCAGTATTGAAGTGCTATTTTGAAAGTACATAGAAAGCAACCTGCACCAGTTATCAAACCTGTACATGTCTTGATTTTGGACTACTGAACCTCTAAAAGTATGAGAAATAAAAGTCCATTGTTCATAAATTATGTGACATGTTGTAATAGTATCACAATTGGACTGAGACAACATTCTTATGATTAAGTAGTTTCTCTCTAAGGAATTTACTCAAGAGAAATGAAAACATATGACCACATAGAAATTTATAAAAAAAAAACATTGTAAGTTTAATCAAAACAGAGAAATTTAAAACCAACCTAAATATCCATCAACAGCAGAATGAAGTAATCATAATATTCTCACACAATGGAATGCTACCCCTCAATAAAAAGAAATTGATTATTGGTACATGAAACAACATGGAAATATCCAAAATATTACATTTATCAAAATAAATCAGACAGAAAGTTCATGTTATATAATCCTATTTTGTAAGACACGCTGACTTTTAGCATATCATTTTAAAATAGAATAATTCTAGTCTTAATACAAGCCTCAAAATGTGTTGAGATATATCCTGGAGGGGTTGTACAGAGTTAACTTTGCAGTCCTGACTTTGCCCTGGAATTCTTCTCCTTGTCTGAGATGTCAAAGTATATATCATTGTGGCTGGAGCCCAACCCAGTCACGTAGTATGAAGAAAACAACTGTGGACAGGCCTAAAAATTCGAATCTATTACCATGGAAACCAAAAATGTATATAAGGTGGGAACAAAGGCAGTTAGGGGCCACACCCTCTTATTGGCAAATTGGGAATGGGGAGCTTCCATTCTTTATTAAAGTTAATGAAACTCCATTTGTTCTGAATGAGTTCTTTGATCTCCTGCAGAGTTCAACCCGATTTGTGATTTTTGCCATAACAGTTTATATGAAGGTCTAGAATAAGTAAAGCTAATCTGTGTGGAAAAGACTCAGAAAAATGAGCACTTCTGGGTGATCATCTGAGATAGTTTGGCACAAGGTACAAAGGAATTTTGGTGAGGTAATAGGTTATAATCTGTATATGCAGATTATGGAAAACATTTGTTGATACTGATTGGAGTATTTGCAATGTATCTTTTATTCTACATAAGTTATGGTTCAACGGAAAAAGGATTTGGAATACAAAAAAAAAGAATCAGTGATATGAATAAAAACTCTTAAAAAATTAAAAAATACATAACAAATGTAGCCCCTCTGTTTACTCTTTTTTTTTTTTTAATTTTA
>PVLD010029871.1:0-17510 GCA_004027595.1 Dinomys branickii
AAAGAAGTAGAAGTACTAAACTAACATGTTGGGTACACTTTGTGTTAAAATTCTTTAGAAAGAATGGCCTTAAAACCACTTAGGAAGTGAAATTGTTAAAGTCCCTCTAAGTGTAACATCTGCGTATATCTGTCCCCTGGGTTAAAAAAGATGGGAAAGAGAAAGGGCTGTAGATCAGAGTGCTCCTATTTAGATGACAGTAAAATTATAGCCTTTGTTAAGTACATGTGTGCAATGTACTCAATGACACTATTAATATAGGACATTTAAGTTCTTATTAGAAACATGTAGTCTTTCTAGATGTCTGAAGTTCACACATGTAGAAGGCAAGGGCTAATATAATGTGCTTTAAGTATTTTTTGTTACTTTACAGGAATGGTTGTATTCTGGGAATGGATTTGTCACACTTGATGTCTTGGAAAGTATGTTGGCTGTTCATGGGGTATGTTATGGTTTGTGTCTAGATGTCCCCCTAAAGCCTCATGCAGTCATGGGTGCAGGTTTCTAGAGTTTACTACTGATTCATGGTCCAATGTTGGGATTATGTGTGTGACTGCTACACTCACCCTGGGGTGGGTAGCTTGCATACTGTATAAGGGAGGGAAACAGGCTTGCTCTCTGCCTCTCCTCCCTTTGTGCTCTTGCTGCTTTTGCTGTTTTCCACCACCAGGAATTTTTGCCCTCTGCCATGTGCCTTGGAGCCAGCTGATTACAGACTGAAACCTCCACAAACTGGGAGCTAATTAAATCTTTCCTTCCTTAATTCTGGGCGTCAGACATTTTGTCCCAGCAATGAGAGAAAAGTAACCGAGACAGGGTGCAACAGGGAAAGTATGTAGAGAGGGAAGTTAAATTCAGATTGTCTTGCCATTGCTCTATATGTACATTATGTTAGAGGTAGCAAAATAATTCCTATTAAATGTCTTTTTGTTAGTTTTCAGGAAGAACTGTCTCCTGGAAATGACCTTTGTTAAAAGTCAACTCTTGGAGCTAGATGTGGTCTTGAACTAAGTCATTAAGTGGTGAAGAAAGAAAAGGGGAGTGAGGGAAGTAAGGGCTTTTTGCTAGTATTTCCATATCTAGAAGTTGATTTTAGATTATAACCATTGGTTTGTATGTGCATTTTTGTAAAGTAATAGGGCTTATTGTGCACAAAATTCATACTCTATTGCACAGCATCTAAGCTTTATAGATGTCCTCAGGTGATAATGTATGTATGATAAAAACTAGAGGTAATTAGACAACAGTTAAGTATCTCTGTCATAATTGATAGAAAGGATGCATCTTGGACCTGGAATTGTTACAACATCTCTAGGCAGTGTGCATCAGGACTTGGCTTTAGGCTGGCAGTAGGGGAACAAATAAGCATAACAAAGGAGAGGTGTGTGCAAAGTGTTCAGATTTACATTTTGGTAAGAGGAATCAAAGTGTATCCCCTACCTATACTGTAGAAATATGTTCATAATTCAGTGGGGACATGTCTTCTTGCTAATATCTTAATAGGCAAAATCTGGTAACACCCAGACACATGGCTTGGTGTACTCTGTTGCTTTATGCCTCATTTTAAATTGAGCATTAAGGAAATGGAGTGTTGGAATTGTAACTTTGCCAATACTTCTTTTTTTGGTAACTGTGATCAAACTCAGGACCTTGTGCTTGCCAAGCAGGCGCTTGTGCCACAGAGCTATATCCCCAGCCCCAATTTGCCAATAGTTCTATCTAGAAGCCTGTTAAAATTTTTATCTTAAGTGAAATTTTTGTTCCCAAGAAGGGCAGGATTACAATTTTTTTTCTAACAGATTGAGTCGACATAGTGTGTTCTTGGTTATTAAAGATACTCTTGCAGCTTTGGGATTTTGAAGTGGTGAATATTCATGATGTGTGGAAAAGCATGACATACACTGTACAAAGCCAGTCACACAAAATGACAGTCGTGTATATACACACATGCCTAGAACACATCCAGCTAAGCTGCTTATGACTGTGAATGACTTTCTTCTTTGCTTCTTGTGTTTTTGTTTCCTGTAATGCACATAAGCTCCAGTGGAGCCAGTAAGATTATTTTTGAAACTCAAAACAAAATTCTAGTATCTTGCTAGATATTTGGTAATTTAATAAGGACATACTTTAGTGAGCTTCTTTTTTCAGCATCATTGTTTGGTGTCTACTAGTGTTACTTATTTGTATTTTAAACTCATATTTGGTAATTTTTCTTTCATAATTTCTGTAAGCAAGCTAGTGAATTTGTGTGTTTAACTCTGATTAGCCTTAGATTGATCTTCTTGTCATCTAGTAGCTGCTGGCTAGTCTTTTTGTTTCTTCTTTGACCTCTTTTTTCTAATTCACTCTTTGTCCTAAATATCAGATACTCTGTCTTTACATTGGTCATTTCTCTGATGTATGAGTTCTATTTTTTTTTAATTTCAGGTATTTCTTTTTGACATTTTTATGAGGATACCTTAACCTTGTTGAATATGTTGTTCAAAGTTTGAACTGCTTTGTTTAGCTTGTCCAGTTTTTTACCTATTTTCCCAAAATTAATCATGTGCATATTGAGTGTAATTGCCAAAAACCTTTAGTTGATTTCCTCTTTGAATACCTCTCGTTTATTCATCCCTTCTAAGAACTTTCAATTGCTGGTACCTGGTATTTGCTTTCTTCTTGCTTTTGTGACCTTCTGATCGGCCTTGGGAGAGTTGGGGGACTGGAGAGCTTTTATTTCCCTGCTTTCCCATTCTCCTATCTGTATCTGTGATTTATATATACATATATATATTACATGAATATATGTGTATGTGATATAATATATATTAATATATGTGTATGTATTGGTATATATTATGTAATATATATTAATATTTATGGCATCCTCTTTTTTCTTCTCCCTTTATTTGTGGGGGTGGTCACTGCAAGTTGGAGACCAGACAAGTGAGGAGAGTTTGTGGCTTACATGGAGATTTTTAGTAGGATATTGCCTCCCCTTGAATAATTTTCAGCTTTGTACATCCAGTGCTCTTCTGTTATTTACTTTAAGCGATTTTGACTCTGTCCCTGTTTTGCCAAAAGAATTGCTTCTGTGTATAATAGGATCCACAGATTCAATCTTACAACACTTCTATGTGATAGTCCTTACAGTTACACTTCACCCCTTTGTCTGTTCTCTATGCACACTATCACAGTTTATTATTTGTCATTGTTCTGCCACAAGGTAGGTGAGGTGGAATGGAGAGGATGGGAGGTGGTTGGATGAGTACTGTTAGACACTACGGGAGGCTTAAAGGGGAAATAGTGGTATATGAGAAGAAAAGGTTGCTGTATAGTCTGATTTATTGAAGGTTTAATAATGAGTTTTCAGAGGATATTTTGTAGGGCAATGGTGAGATATGGGAGAAAGGGGTTTTATTTGTGATTGAGGAAAGCTATGTGGTTGTCAGAACTTGCTGATAGGAAGGACAATATGCTAAGTGAGATATGGGAGAGCCAAAGGCTTAGAATAGGGAGGATTGAGGAGTAATACTAAAGATAGGAGTGAGTGTAATGGAGCTAAATATAGAGAATTTTAAAACCTGGGAGGAGGAGTTTGTGTGTTTGGAAAAAGAATAAAGACACATGTTAATAATACTGTGTTGGGATTTTGAGGTGATGAAACTAGATAGGGAGCTGAGATAAAGGAATCTAGACACCTATTAAATCAATGCCAATGAAAGAATACATATACAAATGTAACAACCTACTACGCATAGAAAACCATGAAAGAACATAGCCCCACATTACTAAATAAATCAAGAAACATAAAAACTTAAACCTATAAGATGTCCAATGGGAACAAAGTTTAAATATTCCAATGAGACACTGCATATGTGATTCCCAAGTAGCTAGTTTTCCAGAGAATCTGAGTGCTCACATCCCAATAACTCCTCTGATTTCTTCCATCACAGTACTGACACTCACACTCAGGCCTTCTTTCTGCCAGGTTAGACATTCTTGCAAAGTCTGATCCAGTCGGAGTTCTTAGGTTAGGAACTCTTGCTGTCCTTCTCCTTGGATATGATAGTAGATTTGGCAGACAGGTTCACTGGCACAGAATTGACTACTGAGTTAGGATTATTCCTATGCAACCAAATCAGCTACAGTAATAACAGAGTAATCTGTTACAGTGGTATCTATCAGGGCTAGTTGAGAAATAACATTCTATGAGACTCTGTTTTGGGTCTTCCTTTAACCACTTTTGACTGTGGAAGGCTGCTCTGGAAGCAGTGTCCCATGTTTTTCTTGCTGGTTTCACATCCTGATTCTTTTAGCCCTGATGTAGTTCTCTACTTATCCATGAGGGGAAAAAAAAACCTTAGTTTCTTCTGGCTCCATATGAATTTTAGGAATGTTTTCTTAAGCTTGGTTAAGAATGCTGTATTTTTTTGGGACTCCATTAAATCTGTGTATGAGTTTTGATGGTATGGCCACTTGACTATATTTATTTTGTCTACCCAGAAACATGGGCTTTCTTTCCATTTTCTGATATTCTCTTTACTTCAGTTTCATTGTAGAGGTCTTTCATTTCCTTAGTTAATTCCAAATGGCATTTTTCTAATTTTTTCCTTGGTTTTCTAATTTTTTCCTTAGTGTACAGGGACACTATTGATTTTTGTGTGATTTTGTTTCCTGCTACATTAGTAAATTTGGTTATTAATTATGAGTCTTTTGGTAGACTTGGAGGTTCTTCTATGTTCAAGATCATGTCACCTGCAAATACTGATAATTGGACTCCTTCTGTCTTATCCATATCACTATTTCTTTTTCTTACATAATTGTTCTTACTATGTTCAAGTACTGTGTTGAGTATCACTATAAATGTTCTTGCATTTGTTTGTTTATGTTTGATACCGGTATGCTGCTCTTGTTCTATTTTTTGCTTGTGTCTCGTTTACTACTCTCTTTAAAATAAAAATAAAAAGTTCTATGCTGAACAGGAGTAGAAAAACAGCATGCTACTGGCACAAAAACAGATCAACGGAACAGAACAGAGGATATAGAAACAACGTCAGGAACAGTCAGCTATCTGATCTTTCACAAAGGAGCCAAAAACACAAATTAGAGAAAAGACAGACTCTTTAACAAATAGTGCAAGGAAAACTAGCTATCCATATACAGAAGATAGAATCGAAATTTTTTTTTTTTGGCGGTACTGGGGATCGAACTCAGGACCCTGCGCTTGCTAGGCAGGCGCTTATTCCACTGAGCTATATCCCCAGCCCCAGAAGATAGAATCTAAATCTATATCTATTACCATGTACTAAAATAAAAATGGATCAAAATCTGAATGTTAACACAGAAATACTTAATCTGCTCACAGATAAAGGTGGTAAAACTGTTGAAGACATAAGTATAGGCAAGGGCTTTATGAAGAGAACACCAATTGCACAAGAAATAACAGCAAGAATCAACAAATGAGATAATATCAAATTAAAAAGATGCTGCACAGCAAGGGAAACAACCGAGTGAAAAGACAACCTATAGAATGGCAAAAAAAAAAAAAAAATTGCCAGCTATTCTTCAGACCCAGAACTAATATCTAGAATATACAAAGACCTCAAGTAATGAGACTTCCTAAAAGAAAGACCCAATTTTTAAAATGGGCATATGAAATGAATAGACACATCACAGAAGAAATATGAATGCCCAATAAATATATAAAGAATTGATCAACATCATTAGTCAATAAAGAAATGCAAATTAAAACAACACTAAGATTCTATCTTACCCAAGAAAGAATGGCTACCATCAAGAAGTCAAATAACAAATGCTGGGGAGCTGAGTGGAAAGGAAACCCTTCTACATTATTACCAGTATGGAAATCAATATGAAGATTACTTTTAAAACTAAAACTATAAATTCAATTCTATCCAGCTATTCCCCTTCTAAGTATGTTCCTGAAAGAGTTAAAGGCATCATATTACAGGACAATTCATAATACATAAATTTTGGAAGTGGACGGTCCATCATCAGATGAATAGATAAAGAAAGCGTGACATTTATATGCAATGGAATACTACTCTGCCATAAAGAAAACTTGAGCCTTTGGAGGAAAATGGATGCATCATGTGACCATAGAGTTAAGTGCAATAAATCAAACATCCAAACTTAAATATCACATGGTTTGTCCTATATGAGAAAAACAAAATATAAACAGCAAAATGAAACATAATAGAAAACAGGGATATCAATCTTTTGCAACAATGAAGGTGACCAAAAGACAGAGGGAGAGGGGAGGGTGGTGAACTCTGTAAATATCTACTAAGTCTGTTTGTTCAAAGGTTTGGTTCAGCTCTGATATCTCTTTGTTGATTTTTTTGTCCAGTCCATTTGTAACAGTGGGGTATTCAGGTCCCCAGTTACAGTTGTACTAGTCCTTATCTGATTTTCATGTCCATTAATATTTGTTTTATATAGTTGAATGTGTTAGTAATTGATGCACATATATGTATGTTTGTTATCTCTTTCTCTTGGATTGTTCCCTTAAATAAGTATGTAGTGACTTTGTCTCTTCTGATCAGTCTTGGCTTGAAATCCATTTCTACAAATAGAATAGCTACCCCTGTTTTTTTCTGGGTTCTTGTCATATGGAACCTTTGACTTTTAGTCTATGAATTTTTTTTTAGTTAAATGTGTGTCTTATATGAAGCATATTGTTACATCTTGTTTCTTGATTCATTCTGCCCATCTGTTTATTTTGATTGATGAACTGATTTACATTGATGGTTATAACTGATATATGTTGACTTTTCCTTGTCATATTATTTTCCTATTCTTGGTTCCCTTTCTTCCCTCTCTGTTTAATTACTTGCCTTGACTGGTGGATTCATTTATTGGGATTCATGGAAATGTTATCTTTTTCTAGAATATCCTTCAGAAATCTTTGGAGTACTGGTTTGGTGGTCATGAATTTCTTCAGGTGTTCTTTATCCTGGAAGTATCTTATTTTACCATCAATTGTGAAGATAACTTTGTGAGGTACGTCAATCTGGGTTGGAAGTTGTTTTCTTTTAGGGCTTGAAGTACTTCACTTCAAGCGCTCCTTAAGGGTTTGTGTTGAGAAGTTTGCTGTAATTCTGATAGCCTTGCCTTTATAAGTGATGTATTTCTTTTCTCTAACAGTTTTTAATATTCTATTGTTGTGTTGAATTTCTGAACAAGGTATTAGGTTTCGGCACTAAAGCTCAGTCATATCTTCTGTTTGAGTTGGCCTCTTCTGGAAAGGCTCTGACAGAAAAAGATGTGGCACTACTTCATTATTACTAGGTGAAGACAGAATTCTTAGTTATCCCTGTTTTCTGTTATATACCATGTGAGAGGTAAAAGGAGGTAGTTAGATTATCTCATCATAGCCTGGGAAGAGTGGCTCTTCATACAACCTTTTCTTGTGAGAACGTATGTGGAGCCAGAGCGGGGGTTTGTAATGTTTGGCTAGAGTAGAAGAGTCATTGTCTAAAAGTTTTCTATGTGTTACTAAGTTGTCTCTTTCTTGGTTCTTTGGCTAGGAAAAAAAAAAACAGTTTTCTTGAGACTGTTTTGACTATCTTTGTGGGTGATTAGCTTCTTCAGTATCCAGTGTGGGATGCATGGAACAAAAGGTGTCAATGTTTCTAGCTATTCGGTCTTTCCAATATTCAAATTCTTATTTGCTTTATATATAATATCCATGAATTTTAGTTATACTTACTAGGTAGAATAGGAAAGATATATCTTAATCTACCTTTTCAGAATTGGAAGTTTTTGATTTTTTAAAAAAGATGGGGGAGTAGCTCAGTTGTGCTGGGGAAATAGCTCAGTTGTGGACCACATGCATAGCATGCATAACGTTCTGGGTTCGATTCCCAGAAAAATTATTGTCTAGAATATTCCTCTTGTATTGTGATTAGACTGTAGAGAAACAATGGAGGAAACAACAAGTGTTACGGTTTGTGTCTGCATGTCCCCCCAAATCCTCATGCAGTTACAGGGTGGCTTTTAGAGTTTATGACTGATCCATGATCCAATGCTGGGATTGTGGATGTGAGACCTATAGCCGCCCTAGGGCGGACAGTTTGCTGGGATTATGGGTGTGAGAGCTATACCTGCCCTGGGCAGATAGTTGGCTGGGATTATGGGTATGAGAGCTATACCCGCCCTAGGGTGGATAGTTTGTATATGTAAGGGAGAGAAAGAGGCTGCTGGCTGCCCTTCCTCCCTTCTTGCACTTGTTGCTTTGCTGTGTACCACTGCCATGAACCGTTGCCCTCTGTCATGTGCCACTGTGCCTCAGAACCAGCCAAATATGGACTGAAACTTCCAAAAACTGTAAGCTAAATAAACCTTTCCTTCCTTCATTTTGGGTGTTGGATATTTTGTCACAGCAACAAGAAATAAAGTAACCAAGACAACAAGTTAGGAGGTTATTATAATTTTCCCAGTTAGTAATGAGAATGGTTCTAGACAAGGGTAGTAACAGAGATGGTAAAAATTAATGGTGATATGCTGCAGATATTTTAATTAAATCCCATAAGATTTGCACACATCTTAATATGGTATATGAGAGAAAGACAAATCAAGGACTACTAGGTTTTTGGTTTGAGCAACTGAAAATATGATGTTGCTATTTAATATTATGAAGAGGGCTGGGAGAGAAGCAGATTTGGGGAAGTAAGACCAGGAGTGAAGTTATAGATATATTTCCAAGTGAAAATATTGAGTAGGCAGTTGGAAATTACTCCCCATGCCTTTTGCTCTAGTTACTTATTCTAACATTTCAATTACTCATTTGTTAGACCTTCTCAGTGTTTCTTCCACATATCTTAGCCTCTTATCTTTTCTAAGTGTGTCTGTGCTAATTTCTGAGTACTTTCCCAAAATCTATAGTCCACATAAATTATCTCTTATCACAGTATTTTTGAAACACCTGCCTCAGTATCTGCAGGGGATTACTTCCAGGATCCCCAAGGGTATCAAAACAGTAAATGTTCAAATCCCTTATTTAAAAAATTCCTTATTTTAAAAATGGGATTGTTTTCGCATATAACCTATGTACATCCTCGATATACTTTAATAATCTCTAGATTACTTATAATACCTAACACAATATAAATATTATATAAATATGTTATACTATATTATTTAGGTGATAATGACAAGAAAAATCTATGTGTTAACTATGAACACAATTTTATTTCTGAACATTCTCGATGCACAGTAGGTTGAATCCATTGATGCATAACTGCAGATATGAAAAGACAACTATACTATATTGTTTTGCATTTGTAAGCATCTGCTTTTGTTGCTTTTTCAAATCAGCCTGTTTTGACAGTACTTTTTTCTTATTTCTGAATTTCCTCCCTCATATATATAATCATTTTCACATACTTGTTTTATTATTTCTCTTAGCATCTTTTATGCTCTGCAGTTTTGTTGTGATTGCAGATTATTTAATTCATGGTCAAGTAGGGTGTATCAATGAAAATCCTGTTAAGCCTGCCTGGAAGTCATGTTCATATTCAGAGGTTTGGCATGTTTTTGAAAAGTGCTCTGGAGAGATAATTTTTTCTACAATTTTTGAAGTTGTAGATTCCGGGGTCAAATTGAGGTGTTTGAATCACAAGCCTATATAAAGATCAATTATATAGTTAAGAATTAATTGAGAGCTAAGCATAGTGGCACATGCTTGCAATCTCAGCTATGATACTTGGGAGGTTGAGGCAGGAAGTTCATGAGCTTGGCAATTTAGTAAGATCCTGTCTCAAACAAAAAATAAAAGGGCCAGACATATAAATAAATGGCTAGACTGCCTCTAACTTTAATCACCAGTACAATGAAGGAAGGAAAGAAGGAAGGAGGGAAGGAGGGAAGGAGGGAGGGAGGAAGGAAAGGAAAGAGAAAGAAGAAAGGAAAAGGAAAGGAAAGGACAGAAGGAAAGGAAGGAAGGAAGGAAGGAAGGAAAGAAAGAAAAGGAAAGAATGCATAGAAAAAGAGGTGTGTAGGTCAGTGGTAGAGTGCAATATACAAGGCCCTGAGTTTGATCCCCAGTGCTACCCCCTCCCCAAAATCAAAGAGAAAGAAAAAAATTCCCCACATCCAAAAGCAAGGACGTGTCAGGCAAACTGTCTTCTTGTTTCCCTATGCCAGTTGGAAGGTTATTTTCTGTCCCTTTCCCTGAGGTTGTATCTCTTTTAGGAGTCTCCTTATCTCAACTCTAAGAGCTCTCTTTTTTCTATTTTGTGTTAAGACTTATTCCTGTAGATAATACTCATATTTCTTGATCTAGGCTATTATCACACAGATGTGTACATTTTGTTAATTCATTAATCAGTACGTTCAAAGTTTTTGCACTGTTTGGACATGGAGACAAACACCTATAATCCAAGGACTCTGAGGCTGAGACAGGACAATTGCAAGTTTGAGCCCACACTGGCCAACTTAACTGACTTAGGGAGAACATGTCTCAAAATTAAAAACTAAAAAGGACTAGGGATATAGCCCAGTGTGAAGGCCCTGAGCTTGATCCCTAGTAACTCAATAAACAAACAGTTTTTGCTGTTATGTGTAGGTTATTTCAATTTACAGTATGTAAATTCAAGATCCAATGTGGCTGCCTAGAGGAGGAGTCATGACAGAGATACTCTGGGAAGATCTACTGAAAATAATGGTACTCAGAAGACAGAGTAAGGGAACTTACACCCTGATACAGAAAACTAAGTTTGAATAACATATATGTAGATTAAAACAAATATCTGAATAGTTTAAAAAGAAACGGCTTTGTCAAGGCCAGTCCACACTACTCCCAATCCCACTCATCTGGGGAGCAGCCATTTTGAGAACTTCCCAAACACCCCCAGGGCAACAAGGAGCATTACAGAGACTGATCTCCCAGGAAAGACTGGGTATATGAGCCTATTTTCCTCATCATCCCCTCTCCAAACATGGAGGAAGCTACAGCCCTGCAGCCTTCTCCCCAGTGCTCACCAAGGGCAGGGAAAACTTGTCTTCCTCCCCTGCACCGTGGGCAGAGATGGTAAACAAAGGAATGGTGCCCACGGAGTCCACACAGCCACCTGCTCCTGCCTGAATAACCAGAATCCTGGGCCAACCCAAGTCTCTGTCTTAGGTCCCAGGCCCACCTGAGGCCCCATGTAGCACCTCATGCCTGCCTCAACCTTCCTAGGCCCACTCTCAGCACACTATCTTGGTCCCTTATCCACCTAAGCCTCCACCTGGCAACCTGAACATGCCCGAGTCTCAGTGCACCACCCTTGACCTACCCAAGTCTCTGCCCATGCCTCAAGCTAGTCCCCCGCATGTGCAAGTCTCTACATTGCACTTCAGACCCACCCGTGTCTGTATGGCATCTCAGACTGCACTGAGTCTCCAGCCAGCACCCTGGAACCACAAGAATCTTTTCCCAGCACCCCAAGCTGATTGCAGGCATACACAGGTCTCCATCTGGCACCCTAAGCTCTCCTAAGTCTCCATTCAGTACCTGCATCCTCCCCGGGGCCTACTTGAGTTACCACCTGAAGCCCTGTACAGGTTCTGTGCACACCTGAATTTTTGCCTGATTACCCTGAGCCAGTCGCAGGACTGCTGAGTCTCCTCCTGGTGCCCTGCACCTTCCAAGTCAGCTACCACTCCTTGAGGAAAGACAGTGACTAAGCCAGTGGTGGTGAATCTATGGCATGCAAGCCACAGTGGGCATGTACAGCCCTCTCTGTCAACATGTGAGCAGAGGAGCCCTAGCCAAGGTTTGACAAATTATCAGCATGCACACAATAGCAAAGATCACATTAACTGTGGAAAAGCACACCAAATGCAAGTTTTTACCTTTCAATAAAAAGCTCTTTGTATCACTAAAAGCTGTTATTATGTTTTTCCTTTAAGACAAAAAATATTAGTGTATGAGATGTTTTTTCTGAACTAAAACCTTGGTATATTTAGGTTTAGTATCAGTGTTGGCATTTTGTGATACATAAGTGGGTTTTGCATTGCAGTTTGGGCACTTGGACTCTCTAAAAGTTTGCCAACACTGGCCTAAGCCAAGACTGGGATCAGGGTCAGATTGTGCCTGCTGACTGGAAAGGGGAAACTGTCACGTCTTGGTGCAAGAAAACAGTAACTAAGAGGGGAACTGTGAAGACACTGAGGCTATATGGCACAGAAGACACATTGGAATTGCACATACAAACTCTCACTGGAGTGTTTGAACTGAGTCTCCACTGAATCTTTGTTACTTTTTTCCCCCTTTTTGGCTTTGATTTAGTACTTTATTCTCTCTTCTTTTCATCCTATTTCTTTTCTTCAACTTTGGCATTTGTAGCAATACTATTTGCTAATTTTTACTTGTTCTTACCATTTTTAAATTCCTATGAAATTATTTTTTCCTATAATCTGTTCTTTCTCAGTCATCACCCCCTCTCTCCTATTAAACTTCTGCTCTCTCCTAGTCATTTATTGCTGTTTTATTTATTTGTTTGTTTTTAAGACAGGGTCTCACTATGTCATTCAGGCTGGTCTTAAATTCACTAATGTGGACCAGGCTGGTCTTGAACTACTCATGGTAATACTCCTACGTAAGCCTTCCCAGTGCTGGGATTACAGGCATGCACCACCATGCCCAGCTGCTCTCTCTGTTCTTTTGGCTCTTCCTTATCTTACCTAGCCCCTTGTCTCCCCTTGCATCTTCTCCACCTTACAAATACACAAATATATCAACAAGTTCTGGTGACTTTGTAGCTATTCTCAATGCCAAATTACATATCCCTTCATTAATATCCTGCACTCTACAAGTATCTTTTCAAAATCAACACTAAACCCATAACCCAAATATAAAAGACTTCCAACAGAACTGATCCCCACCCAATTTTTTAACTTAGTAGTATCATTTCCTGCTTCTCTATTTCCTTACTTATATGCTGCTTTCACCCATCCCTCTATCTCTTCTCTACCCTTCTCCCTCCCCATCTCAGATTGAGTTATGAAAAGAGGGCATGGCTGTGGCCCTGAATCAAGGCCAGCGGTTTTCTGAAGCTGTTGGTTTCAAGCAGGAGCCTAAAGTGGTATTTTTCTATGGGCTGTTGACCATTTCAGAACTTTAGAAATGTAATGGTCAATTCATTAGAAGGAAACAAATAACTAAATAAATTTTACGAGAGGACTTCAAGATGGCGACCGGGTAGGCAGCAGAGAGAACCTCCCGGAGGAATGCCCCTCAGACAAGGGAATATAGGAATATATATGCAACATGTGAAGGACAGAAAGGAAGCAACTTCAGCTGTGTAGACCCACACTCATGGAAGCCTCCCAACTCGGCCAGGGGAGAGCGGAGTTCCGAGAGCTGGTCCAGGGCTGGAGAGGGGAGGGTGCAGCCAGGAAAAGAGGCAATGGTGGTTGGGAACTGTTGTCAAATCCAGTGTGAGGATGAGAGGTTGCAACAGCCACTGGGGCAGAGTCCCCACCCTGTGGCAACCTTCCTAATCAGTTCTGGGAGAGAATCAATGCAACTAGAACACAGCCCACCATGCCCGGCTTTGCGCCTGCCTCGAGGTGGTGGTCCCCTGCCTCTCTGCTGGGTGTTTGGTTACCGGCGGAGAGCAGAGGGGAACCTCGGTGGCGAGCTGCGGTGGCTCCCAGGGATCCGGCCGAGGAGTGGACGGGGGCTTCAGCACCACAACGGGAGGGAGATGCAGATGGAGGTGGATCACATGGCTCCACGCCCTTCTCACTCCAACATCAGGCAGGAAGCATGAGCTGGGTTGCTGGAACTCAGCTCCCACCCTGAACTCTCTCTGGGAGCACACTGAATCTTGGCGGCTTGAGCAAGCACCGCCTGATCCTGGCAACAATGGGACGAATCCACGGTCTTCAGGACTTACCCTAAACTATTAATGTGAGCACCAAGAGGGTCTCCTTACAGCTTGCACATGTGGACCTTGCGTGAACCCATAGCAACAAATTGGATGAGGGACAGCAGACCGGAGTATGAAAAACAACAACATACTCTATACAGCAGACCCGAGAAAATCCTCCAACCCTATTCTAGAACTAACCTTTAAACTCAGTTCATACCCTGAAATAACACAGTGAGAACAGGCCGGGGAGATTTCAAGCCCTTATACCAAGCATCATAAGTTCATTCAATGCCCAGCTGCAAGGGTTGGGGAATGGTTATACTGTAGATCAGGAGGAGGGAGGAGGAGAAGAAAGGGCCTCTGGCATCGAGACAACAGGACAGAGCCAAACGGGTCACCGAGGGCGCCCCGACGGGGGCACGTGCCCCGTGGTTGCTCCCGCTGTGGGCCCCGCAGCTGCTCCGCTGTGGGCCCCGCAGCTGCTCTGCTGTGGGCCCCGCGGCTGCTCCCACAGTGGACCCCGTGGCTGCTCCACTGTGGGCCCCGTGGCTGCTCTGCTGAGGGTGCCCCATGGACTGGACCCACCCCCACCCATAGCACAACGACAGGGCGGAGCCGGGTGGTGCACTGTGAGCATAGGTGCTCTTCCACCTCCGACCATGGCAGTTTGTATACACCCATGTATGTTATAGTATAGTCTGAGGCAGCTATATCTCTTCCCAAGGCGAGAGTCCAGGGGTATAGATAAACCCAGGAATACAGTTATTATCACAGGGAAGAAGACTGATTGAGTGGTAGGGCAACAGAGGAGGGAGGAGAAAATTGAATGATCAAATGGGCCATCATCTGTGTAACTGAGTAACAAAGGTGAAGGTAACACTATGTAGGACAGCACCCAGAGCTAATTCCCTTCTATATTCTCTATAATTTTGTATTTCCTCAATCGTTTTAGTATTAACAGAAGTGAAAATAACTTTATATTATACAGCATTCAGTGATGATTCCCTATTATCTTCTCTATAATTTGGTATTTCCTTTAATGATTATGTGATAACTAATGTGAAGATAACATTATGTGATACAAGATCCAGTGCTAATTCCCTACTACAATCTGTATAATTTTGTATTTTTGGTATTGTTTATCGCTTATTCTGGTTCATATGTCTCCATTCTTTTGTCTTTAAAAAAAAGAAAAAAAAGAAAATAGGTCATGGCTTAGATTGCCTGGGAAAGGAGTGACCAGATCCAAGGACACAAGAGCAAAACAATTCTCAGGACCTTACATGTGGACTTCTCCTGAGAACCCGCAATGTGTGGAATGCATAAAAAGACAAGATGTCATGAAGAGCTTGCTAACATGCCACCCCTCATTAACCTACCCTATATTCTCTAGAGTGTACCTTTATTTTTCCTGTTTATTTTTTATTTTATTTTTACTTGGCCAAACTCCCTCTGCAGAGCAAATTTCTTCCTTTTCCTTCATTTAAAAATTTTTCTTCTTTAAGTTTTCTTACCTCAAATGAATGGGAAACTTTGCCACCATTTTTGCTTGCTTTGTTCAATTTTTTGTTTGAAATGAAAAGAACCTAGAAACCACCTGCAGAAGGAGACTCTAGCACTCCAAAACCCAGTAACAGGACTGCTAATAACACTACAGTACAAGTTATGAAGGGTATAGATAAAGAGTAAGAGTATAAATGCAGGGTCTAACACATAAATGTATGATCAGATCTGTTGATGCTGATATAACAAGTAGTAATGCATTCCTCACAACAAGGTGACAGGGTCCAAAGTATTTAAATTAAATAGTCGAAGTGATAAATACTATCTGTGGACAAATAAAGTAGCAAACGTATTATCAGAAGACAAAATTTGTCAAAAAGTTCTTCATATACAGTACAATCTCTCCTCACTCTACGAGACCTCAACTCTCAGCTCCAAAGGGTAAAAAACATATTTAAATATGCATACACAAGCAAACAAGGGAAAAAAGGCAACAAAAGGTCCCCAAGCTCTCCCAATTCTCTCAAGGCAGATGTACAGGGCACCAGTGGAGAGGAAAGCAGACACCACGTAGCAGAATTCTATGAATTGTTTAAAGAAGACAGAAATTGTTAAGTTCAAACAGAACATGACCCAAAGGTTTATAGAATTATCAAACAAAATGACAAACAGGGATTTGGGGGAAAAAACAGAAAAGGCTGACCAAACCAGTTCAATATATAATACAAATAACAAATTTTCTAAAGACATAGAATGCAATGAGAAGGAACCAGACAAATACTGGATATAAAAAACTCTATAAAATTCATAAATTGAAGAAATGATCAATGTGATGACAAAGTTCTAAAATAAAGAAAAAAGTTAAATTACAACAAATTATTCAACCCTCAAAAGGAGAAAAAAAGTAATTCAATAGCTACAACACTATGAAGACCAGCCTAAGGCTAGTTGGAATTAGAGAGAAACTAAAAGATAGTGAACAAGTATAATGAATTTGTTTACAAAAATCATAACAGAAAACTTCCCACCATGATGAAGACAGAAGTTCCCCAAACTCACAATTAAAATGCCAGATGTCTAACAAAAGAACAGATTTTCAAAAGCTGTCAAAGAAAATTAAAAAATCACATATAAAAGTAAACCCATTGGAACCACAGTACACTTCTTAACAAAAACTCTAAAGGCCAAGAAAACCTAAACTGAAGTATTTCAAGCCCTAAAATAAAACCAACTTCTAACTCATTAACAATACTGGCAAATTTTTCTTTCAAAATAGATGGAGAAATAAGGATTTTCTGTGAGAAAGAACAACTCAAGATTTATGAATATCAAACAAGCTGTGATAGCAAGTAAAGAATATTCTAGACAGATATGATGAAGCCAACAAAGCCAAATATCCAGGTGGAATACAATAAATAAGGAAAGGCTGGGCCTAGAGTTCAGTGGCACAAGCATCTCTGCCTGGCAAGAGCAAGGTCCTGAGTTCAATTCCCAGTACCAACCAAATAAATAAATAAGGAAAAACAAAAACAAGAAAGAAAAACAAAGGATATAGCAACAGAGAAAGAATGCAATGATTGAAATTAATAAACCTCAGTAATGACTATCAATGTTAATGCCCTCAACTTCCCAACTAAAGGACGCAGAATAGCACACTGAATCAAAGAATAGAGTTCAACAGTCTCTTGCATTCAAAAACTCATCTAATCTAAAAAGATTTAAAATCAAAGGAAGGAAAACAATATTTCATGAACCAAGACCCTGAAAACAAGCAGGGGTAGTAAAACTGGTAAGGAGAGACAGTGTCACTACATGTTAGCTAAAGGAATAATCCAACAGGAAGAGAAAACACACATATATACATAAAATACTGGAGTATCTACCTTCATAAAAAATACTGCTTCACATAAAATACCAAATAAACACTAACATAACCATAGTGGGTGACCTCAACATCCTGTGTTTGCAAAGTGACAGATAACCAAAAACTCAATAAGAAAACATCAAAGCTGAACGACACTGTTGACATACGGAGTTAATAAGATATATACTGTGTTCTACCCTACAATAACACAGTAAACATTTTCTGCAACACATAAAACTTTCTCCAAAATAGAGCACAACAAATCCTGTTTAAAT
>PVLD010029872.1:0-17508 GCA_004027595.1 Dinomys branickii
GTGGGGACTCCTGGCTGTTGCAACCTCTCATCCTCACACTGGATTTGACAACAGTTCCCAACCACCATTGCCTCTTTTCCTGGCTGCGCCCTCTCCTCTCCAGACCTGGACCAGCTCTTGGAACTCCGCTCTCCCCTGGCCGAGTCGGGAGGCTTCCATGAGCGTGGGTCTCCGAAGCTGAAGCTGCGATTGCTGGAACAAGCGCTTGGGCCAAGAGTGTGTTTGAAGCAGTGGCTTCCTCTTTCTCCGTCTCTTCTTCCTCCGACTGTGCCACGGCGGCCCTCCGATCCTTTCCTCCAGGAGAGGTTTTGCTTGGTCTTTCCTAGGGCTTCAGTTCCCATTTCAGATCCTTCTTGGGTTCAGAGTACACACCTCTCTCCTTTCTGTCTTCATATTGCTACATTCCATTGTCTGGGTGGTAATCCTCTGGGAGGTTCTCTCTCTGCTGCCTACCCGGTCGCCATCTTCCCGGAAGTCTCTCATTTCTTTTATAAAAGAGAAACATTGTGATATTTAAACTTGTGTGTTGGGTTTATTTCACATACAATTATGGTTTTGAGGTGCATCCATTTACCTAAAAGTGTGTCCAGTTTATCCCTTTCCTGTGTAAAGTGAGGTAAGGGTGAAGGAAATATAAGCACAGTAAAGAGAGCGGTGCATTCGTGTTACATAGACCGCCAGCGCCTCTCTGCCGTGTGCGCCAAACGTCTGGGCTTCTGAAATGGGTCTCAGTTCACAGTTCACCCTGTCGGTGCTGTCAGGGATGTGCTAAGTTGATCAGACCTCCAGTTGCCAGGAGCAGCAGCCGCAGCTCAATGTCAGTGCAAATACGATTTCTCCACACTCGTGCATTTTTGTTTCTTCCTTACAATATGTCTCAGACCCTGAGTATTAGGAGTTAAAGCCCACAAGCTCATGGCTGTTCAGAGAACACGGGGAGGGCGTCCTTCTGAATGTGAAGAACGGTGTTTTCACGCCTTCATTCTCTTGCTTTTATTGTTCTTTCCCATCTTGTGTTCCCCCCTTTTTTATGGCAGGCTTAGTTATCTTCATTGTCTACTTTCTTTAACTGTTGAACTGCTTTAAGTATGCTGTCTTTCTCCCTTGAATTTTTGTATTCTCCAAAGGATTTCTAGTTCTTTTTTCATACACAAGACTTTGTATTTCTTTATTTGTAAGAATCTTTTGATTACCCAGTTTTCTCTTTCTCCTTCTGTACATTGTTCAGATAATCCTTTGCTGATTGGTAGGTCCAACTACAGGTCAAAAAAAGGAAACAAAGATGAGATAGTTTATTCTGCAATTTGTGCCCAGCTCCATCCAGTAAAGCTCATGGACAGGAAGATGGGGCAGTCTAGGTAAAGTGGGGTGAATGTAGTAGGTTTGGGAGTAAGTGCAGACTTGGGTTCTTGTTGACCACAGCTTCTTCCCTGTGTACAGATATCAGACATCAACCGTGCTGCCTTTATGGTTGACGGGATGTAGTGAAGACCTCAAACGAGATTGCTTGGACTCTACAATTCTTTTTATCTTTTCTGAGTTCAGAAAACACATTTTGTAGAGCACGTTTATGGCAGATATGTTATTTGAGGGGTGCTGGTGCTGTGTCCAGTCATTACAAGTTAGTCATTCTTTCTCTGGCCTGTCACTGCTTTGGGGTCTGGCACAAGTGCTTCCTGACCGCCTGAGCCAGAAAGCAGATGGCTTGCTTTGATGGCCTCTGAGTGATCTGAGTGCTTACAGCAAGAGCGGCCGCAGTGTTGCCCTCTGGCCATCTGTCTCCACAGGTGCTCATGGTTAGATTCAGTTCCATTTCCATCTGATGAGAACCAGCTCCTCTGGATTTCCTGAGTCTCATGGCAGAATGAGCTAATTCTGATGCAAGTCATTCTGAGGACGTGGCAAGTCATTTGTAAGGCCAGACACTCATCCTCTTAGGGTTCAGTTCTGGTTCACTTCTCGAGAATGGCCCAGGCAGGGAGCTTCAGAAGCAGCCGTGTGACCTGTCACGTTCTGTTATACTCTGGTCACTTGGAGAAGGCCAGGGGAGTCCCGGTCTGTTATACGCTGGGGAGACACAGATAGTGGTATGGCTTTTATATCTCAGTGCCATGATGGCTCAGGTGTTCCACCATTTTAGAGAAGCTGAGCTGCCTGTGTATCTAGGGAAGTAAGGATAAGGCAGAAGAAGCATCTATGCAAAAGCACCGAGTCTTCTCTCCCCGCTCTTCAACCAGAAAGCACAGTGGGAAGGCTCTGCACAGAGGCCCCGTCATTGTGGAGGCTGGCCATGTACACAGAGCCCGGTGCAGTCCAGCTCCCATGGCACAGGGCTTCTTGCAGGATGCCGCAGGCCTTCCCGGAGACTCCTGCCCCTGGCTTGGACTCTGCTCCCATCGGCCTCTAGAAGATGGCCTGGGAGCTGAGCCAGCCTCCGTTTCCCCTTCGCTGGCTGGCTGGACCCACAGCAGTGGGCAAAAGGCAAAGGACTGGCACCGCTAGCTTGCAGCACACCTGTGCCTGGATTCTGCCTGGCCCCAGCCCTTGGGGTGCCTGTGCCCAGGCCCCCTGCCGAGGAGGTAGAGTGTCAGCCCATGCTCAGCCACTCCGTTGCTTTGCTTTTAGGCCTGTGGCAAGGCAGAAACATCACAGTTAAAGAACATGGCAGAGAAGGCTGCTCACCTCGTGGTGTGTGTGTGGGGTGCACTAGAGAGGGACAGAATAGAACCCCCAAGGCCTCACTCCTGACACTGCCTTCAGTCAGGCCTCACCTTAGCGGTTTCCATCACCACCCAGTAGTAAATGCCTGTCCAGTTGCGAGTCTGTGGTTTAATCCATGCCTGAAGTCCAGGTGATCCAGTCGCCCTCCAAAAGTCCCACCTCAGAGAGGGTAGGGGTAGGGCAGTGCAAAGGGCTGTGGTGCACGCTGCGTGTACAGGTATGCACTCCCCAGGCTGCGGGATTCGTCTGTGTTCTAGACGTGCAACACACATGCCCCACTTCTGGAAAGAGAGCCTTCTGGGCACACTAACCCCGAACCATGTCACCAAGTAGACCGAGGTTCTCAGCCCAACTCCGCAGCATGTGCCTTACTGCGCATTGAGCCTCACAAAATACAGATTCAAAAATAACACTGAAGCTAGGTGTGGTGACTCACACCTGTAATACCAGCACTTCTCCAAGTTCCAGCCCAGCCTTGGCAACTTAGTGAAATCAAGGGCTGGGCATGAAGCTCAGTGTGAAGGCCCTGGGTTCAAGACCCCGTAACCGCGCACCCACGCATCAGTAGTGACTGCAGATCCCCAAATTCCCATGGCAGAGCTCTACAAATGGCCCAGGCTCTGAGCATTGTGCAGCCTGTGAGGCTGGCCGGCTTGCAGCGTCTACCGCACCCCCTCTGCACCACTCCGACACCAGCTGTGAGGCGCCATCTGTGCCAGAGCGCAGCTCCACCCCGCCCCAAGCGGGGCACCCTGTGTGTGTGAGTGAGCCTCTGGGCGCCGCCAGCAGAGGGCGCCCGCTCTTCCGGCCCCGGTGGCACCGCCTGGCTTGTCCTCCCTCGAGGCGTTGTTGCTGGACAGCTCCCGGTGTCGCGCTCGCGAGGGACCCCTGGCGGCCGGAAGGGGGCGCGCCCGTGCACCCCGGGCGTTCACCTCTGTGCGGGCTCTGTGGGGGCTGCGCGCGTAAGGACAGAGCAGCTGCAGAAACCCACTCCTAACTCCGGAGCGAAGATACCATGCGTGTGCGCACTGTCAAGATTTACAGGAACTAAATTAGCCCTTGCTCATTTTTGTATATTTAAAACTACTGGTTTCTACTCTTAATTTTCCTTTCTTTGGGTCTCTCCTGTTTTTAAAATCTGAAACCCTAATGGCAATTTGCTCATAGCTTTCAGGGTTTTAAAGCTTTCCCTAACTTAGGAATTAAAACTATAACCTTCCCAACCTGTCACTTTTGACCTACAGCACTTTGATTAACATTTTAAAATTTCCATTATGTTTTGTTCCACTGCTAATTTAGAAATGTGATTTTTAATGTACAAGTATTTAGGCTTAAAAACGTGCTTTTAGTTTTTACTGTAATGGCACCGCGGCCAGACAGCACGGATCGCGTGACCCCGCTCTCAGGCTTGTGGATGGCGCTGGGTCGCCCAGGCTGCGCTGCGACCCTGCAGACCGGCCTGTCCGCGGCAGGTGCTGTCCTATGTATTCTGCAGGTGAACGTCCGATTTCTCTGCGCAGGGTACTCTATGTATTTATTAAGCCAGGTTTGTCATCTATGTGTGTACTAACTGCTGTCTGCTTGATCTATCAAACTGGTGAATATCTCACTTTCCAGTTTTGGTGACAGTTCAGTGGCAGTTTCTCTTTTTACCTTGGATGACCCTCTGGTAAGTTGAAAATTGTATTTTCCTCATGAACCAAACACTTTTGTCATCCTGTGGAGACTTTCTTTATCCCAACAAAATAGATTTGTTAACAATATATTTTATCTGATGCTAATATGGCTGTTCCAGCTTTTTCAAATATTTGCCTGGTATATATTTTGTCATCATTTTATTTTCAGCCTTTCCATTTCTTTATGTTACAGCTGTGTCTCTTAAAAACCATTAATGTTGGATATTATTTTATTTTTAAAATCAAATCTATGTCTCTGTAACTGACATGCTTACGTCTGTATTTTTATTGTGATTACTAACATTTAAATTAACTTGATTCCATTTTCTTTGTGCCTTCTATTGCTCTTCCTTGTCTTAATTTTTCTTGGCTTTTTAAACTATTGTTTGTTTTCACCCCATTTTCCTTTGATTTTTAGTGGTCCACTTTCTATTTTCTCACGTGTGCCCTCAAAAATTTGAATGCCTTTTAAAAGAATGTGATGTTTCAGCAACCTAACCCCACCCCAAATAGATTAGATCCTGAGCACTACAAAATAAATAACTAAATGAGAATTAAAAAAAATAAAAATACATTTGTTTCGACTTTTTCGCTATTTTTTGTTCCATTCCTGCTGTGGTCATTGTTATTTTCCTTGAAGTATGTACCTTTTAGAAGTTCCTTAATAAAGATGATCTCTTTGTGATACACTGGTTTTAAAATCTGACCTATCTTTTTTACTATTATTTTGAAAGGCAGTTTTTCTAAGTTGACAAAAATTTTATTCTACTACCTTAGACACTAAGTAGTTCAATAGTCTTGCCACTGTTGCTATTATTAATAATTTAGCCACCAGCTTAATTATAATTTTTCTTGTAGATGATTTCGTTTTTTGCAGGGGCTACTTTTAAGTTTCCTTTATTTTTATGTTCTGTATTTTTCCACACCATGCCTACATTTTGTATTTTTTTAATTTATCCTGCCTATTATACCTTCTCCTCATCTGTAAATCCTGTTCTTCATACAATCTGTAAAGGTAATACTCTGCCTGTGAGTATTGTGTCTCATTCCTGGTTTCTATTATTTACCTTTCTAGAATTTGAATTAGGCATAGGTTATACATATGAATACATTTTCTTCTAGCTCTAAATCTCTTATAATAGCAGTTGTCTCTGCATTCTGATTCCTTCAGTCTTTTGTCCTAATTCATTGTTTCTCCTAAGATGTGTTTGTTACTCTCCTTAATCCTTCATTGAGCTTTATAAGTTATTATTTTGAAAATTGTAAAGCTCATCAAAATCAGAACGAATAGAACCATAATTCCTTGCATGGCTTTCAACCTAGATTCTGCAGGTATTATTATCTTGCTTCTTTCTATGTGTGTGCATGTGTGTGCGTGTTTCTACATGATATGTGTGTACACATGTGTTCATATGTATAGATGTGTGCACACATGCATACTTATATATGTACACGCCCCATCACACTATACCCCTCATGCGTGTTACTCTGAAATACTTTTACACAGCCACCTCAAGAATAAACACACCCTCTTGTACAAACAGAACACTGTTACTACTTATACGGAAATCTACACAGTTCACGTACATTATGTAACTGCCATTCATACTCAAATTTCCCCGTTACTCTCCAAGTGGCGTTTATATCAACTCTTTTCACTCTGATCTTGGGTGCACTCAGGCTTCAGATAGGGACATCTGGCTGCTCTCTTCAGTGTTTCCTCTTCAGGCACATCACCAAGTCCACACTCCTCCTGCTCACGCCTTGAACTCACTCGGAGTGCAGGCAGGGTATTCTGGGGAACGTTCCATAGCCTGGAAGTGCCAAGGGACTTCTCATGGTTTGACTCAGTTCAAACATTTCCAGCTGGAACCCACACAGGTGATTGCATGTGTTCCACTGCTCAGCCTCGGAACTTCGTTATGGGCGCTGCCAGACTTCCCCATAGAAAGGCACATTTTTCTCCTTTAACAAGAACTATATAAAGGGTTCCATGAAGCTTTAAGCAGCTTGCTCCTCAACAACATCTAACAGCTTTAGTCCCCCTTAATGATCAGTTATTATACTTGTAATTAACTTTATTATACACTGCAAATTTGTTTTTTTCCCCAGATCTATCATTTCCTTTACATGTATTGGCCAATTATTCTTACATCAAGGAGCGCTTTTCCTCTCCTTGCCCTATTTGAAAGTATCTTTATAGACCTATGGATTTAAAAAATTTGTGTTATAATTCATTACTGTCTTTCTGATGTTCAAGTTTTCTGACTGGGCCAGTGGAAAGAAGTCCTTTCATGGCACCTCATGTGTCTTCCTGACATGACATGCTAGCTTTTGAATGTTTTCTTGTTTCCTGCTTGCTCCAGGCTAGCACTGTTCATTCCCTGCTGTAGCTGGAATTATGTATTTCTAAGGAACTCAGAAACCGTGCTCTCTCTTAATGGCGAACGGTGGTTAGAAACCAAGATCTGGTCATCAGATCTGCTTGTTGCTACTGGGTCATCCCACTGGGTGTTTTATTTCAACAGACTTTCCATTTTTTTAAAGAAAAAAATCTCTTATTTGGTTATTTTTCAGATCAGTCTAGTTATTAAAAGGTTCTCCCTTGAATTATGTTTTGATTTCATAAATAGATTTTTTCCAAAGAAGATGGAGAAAGGACAAGGAGGAGGAGGAAAAGGCAATAGAAGAAAGGAAGCGTATTTATCAAGTCACGTGACACAGGCGGTACCTTTGGAACCCGCGTGGGGGCTGCTTTGAGGCTGTGGGGCTCACTCTGTTGCACTTTGCCTTGGAGTTTATTGGTGGATATTTGTTGATTGCACCTGGGAAGAGAAAAGGCTGCATGAGTCTTAGCTGTGCCTATTGACTGCGCTGTTACGCAGCGCCACTTTGTTGTCTCCTACGCCCACCAAAGAAAGATACCAGCGAAAGTCATAGGAAATGAAAGCTTATTTCTCAGGGAGCTTCTGGGTTTAGACTTCAGAACGCACAGGTGAATTCAGCGAACTTCAGTACAGTGCCCCTAACTGCTGTGGGAGTTAATCGCTAGAAGAGACAGCACAAGCCAGGCCTAATGAACTGTCCTTTAATTCATGTGAACTAACCATAATAGATTTATTCCTATGGAGTATCAAACAGCAAAGGGAAAAGGACATTCCCTGTCTGGTCTGTGTCACTCGTAACAATGTCAGTGCCATTTTAATTCATTAGTTGCTCATTTTATCTGGGAGTGTATTAATTTTTCATGATAATACAATATGCCCAATACTACTAAAAAGTGATTTTATAAATGCAGAAAACTACAAATACACATCTCTTAAAGTATTAAATCAGACACTATTAAATTTCTTTCTAGTGATGTGGGGTCCTCATACATGAGTGGCAAGTTTGTCCTGAGCTGTGAGACAGCACAGGCTCCAAAGCTGTGGTGCAAAGAGCTGTATGCTCTGGACTGAAGGCCCTGAGACTGGGATGCCACCCTTATCGGGCACCTGATTTTTAGTTTTCAATCTGTCTTAACCAGTAAGTTTCAGAGGGTTGCTTCACTTAGAAAATGTGTTGACTCTGATGTAGATAGCACTTGTTAGCCCGCTGTCACAGCAGTGTCCTAAATAGGAGTGGCCACCACAGCTTTCCAAAGTTCTGGAAGGGCAGGGGGCCTGGGCAGTCTGTTTTACATCACTCCTTGGAACTGGCACCTGAACTGCTAGCAGCTCAGAGTCCATGCCTAATACACATATGCTCCTGCTCAGCAGTGAGTGTGCGCGCCTGGGGGCCGCTATGGCACTGATTCCCTGTCTGTACCTTTTTGACTATATTTTAAAGACTGAGGATTTCTATGCCTCTAAGCTCTAGCAAGGGAATTGCATCATGGCTAGTTTTGCAAAAGCATTTTATATATCTCCTGTACTCTAAGTACTTTTTTAAAAAAAATCTCTTAATGGGTGGGAGGAGGGATGGCAGCATTCATCTTATCATCTAATTTGACTAATTGCCATGAAATACCACCAAGAGTTATGAGGAACCAGGGAAAGAATTTTTCGTTTTCAGTCCTGGATTGAACCTAGGGCCTTTGCACTGAACTATATCTCTGGCCCTTTTTTTACTTTCTGAGACAGGGTTTTGCAAAGCTGCTCAGGCTGGGCTCAAACTTGAGACTGTCCTATCTCTGCCTCATTCTAAGATTCTTTCCAACTTAAAGCCCATATGATCCAGGTCTTTTGAGATGCTGTTGTTTTACCCTTACAGAAGATCTGTGAATACGTCCTTCAGAATGATCCTTTGCCCGTATTTTTTTCAAGCTTCTCCTTCAGGTTCTTATTCCAGAATATAACAACATAAATTTCATTCTGGGAGCCTATGGCTCCTACATCAGTGCTGCTCAGACCATAGCAAGCATACAAATTACCTAGGGATCTTTTTTTTTTTTTTTCTTTTTTGGTGGTACTGGGGATCGAACTCAGGACCCTGCACTTGCTAGGCAGGCGCTTATTCCACTGAGCTATATCCCCAGCCCCACCTAGGGATCTTGGTAACGTGCAGATTCTAGTCTAGAATGCCTGCAGTGAAGCCAGGAATCTGCATTTCTAACCACCTCCTTAGGTGCTATGCTTTGTGGCCCTTAACCCAACTCTGAAGAGGAGAGGCCACGACATGACCTCCTCAGCAATGTCCGTGCTGCTCCAACCTCGCCCTGCACCGGTCAGTCGTTGTCTTTACAGCTTTAACCTGTCTCCCCATGTGATACCAGTGCTGAGTTTGAGATGTAACCAGGACCTTGAGCCACAGTTGGGTGCCCTTTAGTCTGTTCAGTTTTCTGTATCTAGATTTCAAAGAATCATCTACCATGAAAACATTCAGAAATTGTACTTAGTGCTCATCTGCCTTCAACTGTCACAGCCTAGTTCCTTTTAGTCTATCCTGCTGTATTCAGAAATGGGTTGCGTATTTTCAAGGCAAGGTACACTAACTATTGGCATCATAAAAAATAATGAGGTTAAGAAAGTTTTGCAAGCCTCTCTCATTCTGACAGGTGAAATGATAATCTCCTAACATTTCCAAATTTGCCTTTAGAATCTGCAAAAGCAAAGCCAAGAACTGCTTAACTTTCTTTTGGCTTTCATTTTTGGCATTAAATGATGAAACTCTCCTTCACAGGGTGGCATGTTAATGTTACATGGCAAAGGCTCTACTTGTAGCCAGAGTCTGGGCCATGACTCCCACACCCCAGACTACACTGCTTCGTGCAGGCAGATGTGTGAACAGCTCTTGTTATGATTTTTTTCTCCATAGGAACCAGAGGCATAAAAAAGATGAGCCAGAAAATTAAATGCTTAAGAATCAGAGGTTTCTTCCCTCCCACCACCCACTACTGCATATTTTCCTTTCTGACCGTGTAGTGCCCTTGAAGACAGACAAGAGGTTTCCAAGAGTATGTGTCAGCTCATCAGTCTTTCACTGGGGAATACCAAGTACCCACACTTAACGTGTAGGGAAGAACAACTTTGTGACTTACGCCTGACTGAGTTTATAAAGGACTTCACAAACTTCACACCATATCTGTGGTCAGGCTTATGAATTCGACCAAGCTGGATCAAGTGCTGGTCCAAAGGGTGGCTGGCTAGATCTTCCAGTTCCTTGTCATTCCAAGCAGGGCCGAGGGAAAGCACGAACAGGGCATACCCCTGACACTTGGCTCTCAAGGACTCTTGCCTTAGGGTTTCCCCATCCAAGTAACTGGTTTCCCCAGCAGATATCACAAATATAACTTTGTTTTTTCTCAGATTGGGTGTGCTTAAGAAGATGTTATCCAGAGTCCACCGCAAGGCATGACCAACGAAGGGGTCACCGTTGAGCTGTTCAACTGATTGTTCTACATGGCGCTTCATGAGGCGCTTGCTGCTGTAGGTGGTGAGGTTGAACTCAGCTCTGACTGGGCTCCTCTGGGTGCTGGGAAGGAAGTCGGGGGGAGCATGGCTCAGTAGGGCTACCCGGTCTCCAGTGACAGAAGTCTTGGGCTCTGGGGTGATTTCAAAGTGCTCCAACAGTGCCCCTAGGAAGCCTCTTATGTCTTCAAATTCAGCACTTCCCACATTCCGGGAGCCATCCAGAAGGAACGCAGCATCCATGTAAGACTGTGTAGGGGGTGGTCTGACTTGGTCACAGGATGAGTCTGGCCTGCATATATCTGTGAAACAAGTCACTTCTGGTTACAAAGCAGATATGGACAGAAAAGGAAAGTCATACTTCAGCCAGTTTGACATTTGGAAACTGCATAATCCTTGATGTTTTAAAGCAGTTATGAAATGATTTTAGCATGAATAGCAGTAAGATTTCCCAGTACACAGCTTGCATCTATGTCTAAAAAGTACAGATATTGTACCCACATGTCTGTCACACTGTATTCATATGCTATTGGTTTTTTTAAATATGAGGCAGCTTGGAGAAGTTTAACCTTGGCTGTGTTAAGTTTATAAAGTCTGAAGTGTGCAATTTATCTCATAAATGTAAGAATTTGCAGTATTACGCTATGGTCTCTCTAGACTGACAATACACAGGTTAAACCAGTGGCCTTCATCACTATGCTATCCTTGTTCTATGAAATGTAATCTACTTAAAAAGTAAAGTTTCTCATTACAATTTAAATAAAACTTTGCAATTTTATGTCTGTATGTACTCCCTATGGACAAAGCTACAGCATATCTTTTCTTATCTCCATAGTGCTTGCTAGTTGAAAGCAGAGTAAAAGTTTGGTAAATAAGTGAACAGGAATATCCCTTATTAATGGATTTTCACAAAAGATGAGGCCATTTTATAAATATGTATATCTCATTGAAAAGAGATGCATAGTAAAAGCAGTGGATTTTATTGAATGTGACCACAGTAAATGTTAATAAAATAAACTGTCTAAGGAAGACTCTCATAGGTTACCTAATCTTCTAATTTTATAGAGTAGACTGAGCCAGGAGAGTAAATCATTTTGCCAAAGGACACATCAGTTACTAGAAGTTTCTACATATGAAGTCAGGGTTTTATTGTTAGAAAGTAGGCCGTGTGGTGTAGGATAGGGAGGCCTTTGGCCTGAGCACTGGGATGTTTGAGTCCTGATCTTGTCACAGTACTGAACACACTGTGTGCCTCTAACCAGGTCACTGCTGGGCCTCAGTTGTGCAGTTTCTCTGAGCAATAGGGTGAGTATAAAACAGCCGACCTGCTCGGGACCAGGTTCACCCCAGGGTCTCTCCCAGTGCGGATGTTCTGCCCACTTTTTAAAAATCAAATGATTTAAGGATGAGAATGGCTGCTGTGAAACCCCGAGAGAGAGGGAGAAGTGGAGTGAAATGTGTGCAGGCGGCTGGCAGGTGGGTCAGGCACGGCCATAAATAAAACTGTTAAACGGAAGACCCGGGACCAGAGTGCAGGCCCTAGGGAATGCAGCACGCTTGCCAACTTCAGTATTGCTCATGGATTCCATAAAGATTGTTATGTACAAGTTAGGGCTTCCTTGCTGAAATTTAGGTTTATGACCCAGTATGATGGTCAGATGGCAAAACAGTCACCTGTGTACAAGGCAGTTTCTAAAATCAGGGACAGCAGGCTGCCCATTTGCTTAGTTTTGTGGGTTTTTAATTGCAGGAAATGACAAAAATACCTCCTATTGTATGCCTAAGAGACAAACAAAGGTTTAAGCCAAGACATGGAGCCAAAATCCATCTTCAATTGCATGTATGCAATGCCAGGGTGTGTAACTGACGTATTTGAAGGTGCAACAAGAGTATGCAGGCCGGAATGCATGGCCAGGCCCTTCCCGCCGCAAGACTGTCAGCACATGAACTAGTGATGGCGTGTCCATCTTTTAGAGACTGCGTGTCCAACTGCACCCCAAAACCCACTTCCTTATCACAAAGTGCCAACACTACAATTAACACTGAATGCCCGGCTGCTGGGGTAACTTGGCCTGCACACCACCTGAGAGGGCTCCGTGTGCCTGCCATGGCATGTGTGCCATAGGTTTGCCACCACTAGTCCAAAACAACCTTATGCAATGGAGAGGGAGGGCCTGAGAGTGTGATTAGTGGAAAGCAAAGGGAACACAAAAAGAAGAGAGGTTTTGAAAAGACTGGAAATGTGGCTATTCCCCAGGATTACCATCTCTCACAAGGTCATTTGTATGCCAAGCACTGGCATCTCACTGATATACACGGAGGACAGGAATCGGGCATTTTCTTCAGGCCTGAATGGAGAGGTCTGGGGCAGAATGAGACTACCATTCCTCATAAACTACCGGCAGCTGAGAGCCAGCCTTCCTGGGTTTGATACGGTGGTGAGGCCCTAAGCAAATCATCACATCTCTCTAAGCTTCATCTTCCTCCTCTGCAAAATGGAGCCAATAGTAGTTCACACATTTTAGAGCAATTATAAGGACTGAATGACATGATTTGTGTTAGTGACCAGAACAGTGCTTGGAATATGCACAAGAGTTTAAGTCTCAGTATCGTCATCATCACCAGTTTCACACAAAGCTGGGTGAGCGGGGTGTGGCTGGCTGCTAGTAAATACTTGGTAATGGTCAGCTGCTCTGTCCTCCAGAACTCTCAGTGGCTCCCACTCTGTTAATAATTCTTAGAACACTCCAGTGGAAAATAGAGTGTTTTCTAAATGGACCTATAGATTGTGTATAAACCACAGACCAATCAGTACTACAAGTCCTTTGGATGTTTCACATTTGGGGGTCCGTGTAGACTCTTTTCAATGAAAAATCCATGACTATCTGCTGTTTTCCGTGTCTATAGTACTAAAAATATTCCCAAGCAAGTAGGAGGGTACTGAATTGTTTTAAAGCATTTCTTTGGGGCTGTGAACGTTTGAGATTTAGGAAACTCATAAAATACTTTATAGCATGAAAAATTTGGCGATGAGAGAGGCTAACTTTTTCTAAAAGCCATTACTGTTTCCTGGAAGCAGCATAAGCAGAGAGGCCTGGAATGTAACCCTCCTCCTGGGAGACGCAGGAGGAGACCCCGCAGGCTGAGCTGAGAGGCTCCATCTGTGGAAGATGCAGCGTGGCAGAGGCTGGGGACCCCAGGGAGTCCTCCCAGAGCCATTTGTGTCCCTACTGCCAGCTTTCAGCTGCTTCTGCCAGCAGTGACTCAAGACGCCTAACAGGCCTGCTCAGATTGTCTTTTCTTTGTGGCTCTTACCATAGCAGAAAGTACACCGTTGGAGTCTCTCTAATGCCTGCACATCATCAGTCCCAGAGGGAAGCACTATGACTTGGAACGTGCCAGTGTCATCAATCTGCAAGAAGCAGAAGCAAGAGAAAGAACCACTTAGTGGGTACAGACACAAGAACTCCTTGTATTGTTCAGAGTCCTGAGATTTGAAGGGGGATGAGGAGACGCAGCATGTGAGGCGGCTGTGGGTGGTGCTGTGTCAAATCCTACTCTGCCTTTTGCTGTGTGACAGTTGCTTTGCCTCTGTTTCTTCATCTGTAAAGTGAGACTGCTAAGATTGCTACCTAACAGGGTCCTGGGAGCACTGAACAAGTTCATCACCGTGAAGCAGCACTTCCTGGCAGAGAGTAGGTGCCATATGGGTCAGGAAAGGCCACAAAACACTTTCATATCCATCATCTCAACAAACCAGTGAAAGAAAAGAAAGTAGGCTTGCTAAAAACAGGGGCACAACTCACAGGGAAGCCAGACCCGCCCTAGATCAGAATGATTAATGGGCAACAAGTAGTGTTTCATCAGAAGCAAGAGGGAATTGCCAAACAAATGTAGAGGAAAATCCTAGTGACAAAACTGAGATGAGACTGAGGTCCTTGCCATCAAAAGTGACCTTCCGTTTTAGAAGCACAGTCAATGGTCCAGTTCATGGGACTGTGAAAACTTCCAGTGTGGGGCGCAGAGTTATGTGCTCAGAAACAGAAATCAGTTGCATTGTTGCAGCAGCTGCTTTTGAGTCCCAAACAGCTCTGTACAGGGAACCTAATTTCATCCAAGCCCTTCTGCATGCAGATGAATTAAGATTCTGAAAAGCTGTGGTAAGTATGAAACACATTAGGGTTTTAAAATGTGGCACTCGGTGTCAGTAGACTTTTGAGTTCTCTTCTTAAAAATAATGAGCAATACTTTACTCCTAGGTGAAGTACAGTGGAAGAGAAGGGCTGGAGAGAGACAGCCAACAGAAGCAGTTGGCGGAGCTTCTCTTCTGTAACATCAGACATGGAGTTTAACCAGCTTAACGGCACACTTGTCTCTGTCCGGAACCCTTCCAGACAGTATAGGCATATCCCCTCCCACCAGCGTGGGCCTTCCGGTTTCCTGCTTTGCTTTGTCCTGAGAGCCTAGGTTGGTAGCTGGTATGCGTGAGGTGCTGTTTGTGGCATGAATGAACCTGGGGACCAATCCTGACTTCTGACTTTATCACGAGTTCTTCTGCTGCCCAAGGGAATTAGGGGCCAGTGTTGCTCAGATTTAAGAGGGTCTGTTTTCAAAAAATGTCAAACTTCATTAAGACAGTCTATAGGAAACTTAGATAGAATCAAGAAGCCAGATTGGTGGCACAGGCCTGTGGTCCCAGAACTCCTGTTGGTTGAGACAGCAGGACTACTACAACTTGCAAGTCAACCCCGAGCACTACCGAGAATCGAACTCAGGACCTTGCACTTGCCAGGCAGATGCTTATGCCCCTGAGCTATATCCCCAGCCTGAGCAACTTATTTATATCCTGTCTCAAAATAAATTAAAATAGGGTAGGCTGGGGATGTAGCTCAGTATGAAGGCCTTGGGTTCAATACCAGTACTGCCAAAAAAAAGCCCAAGGCACCTATCTCAGATTATTAAGATTCGAAAGTTTAAAAAAAGAAAACAGCAAAAATCTCTTTTTCACAAGTTATACACTGTCTATATACAAAGTGGGTTAAGTGAAATTGTGTCAGTTTAAGTTTCTATCACAAGAGCCACTGATCATTCGCACCAGGATATAAAGTTCTTAGTTTATGACTAAAGCCAGTAGATGCAGGAATAAGAAAGATTGTGTATGGCTAGAATCATGTACAGAATTTTTAAACTGCTACTTCTAGCAGCTTTATTTGCATAACCTGACCCCAGCCTTTTATAACTTACATACAGTTTCCTTTTTCATATAACCACCTCTTTATTTGCATAATTCTGAAAGTCAGTTCAGTCATGCAAATAGCAGTTTCACTTCCTGTACCACCAGGTTTCCTTTTTATTGAACAGGTCGGTTTAACTGTGTCAGGCTACTGAATGATCACAGTGAACGCAAAAGCCATCACTCAGCGCTTTGTGCAGTGTTGCATCATTTAATCTTCGCATCAACTCTAGCAAATAAGTGTGAGTTTCCGTATTTTACAGATGTGAAATACATTGCAACTCTGTTCTGCTTATTCCAACACTTTTCTGGGTAGAGCTGGAGAAGAGCTCCACAGCTGTGTACTCTGCCCCTGTCCCCAGGGAAGACAAGTGGCAAACAGGTGAGTGACTGCCCTGCGCAAGGCCTTCAGAAGATGCTGACGTCTTGGCTGCCTGCAGCTAATCCACTGAACCCATGCAAGAGTAAGTAAACTGCCTCTGCAAGTTTCACACAGACCTCCAAGTGTTCTGCTGCTATTCTCCCGAGCTTTCTAAAGGGAGATTTAGCAAAGTTAGATTTCAGCAAATGTTCTCCAAGGATAATTTTTCTTTTATTCAAAGACAATGGCTTAGGTGCCCTTACTTTTCTTTTTCTAAATGAAGTAGCACCGGGAATATAACTCAGTGGCATAAGTGCCTGCCTGGCAAGCATGAAGTCCTGAGTTTGATTCCCAGTACAAAAAAAAATTTTTAAAAATTATTAAATGAAGTAGCTGGACTTTTTTTATTTAGGATGTATTTTCTACTACACTTGTGCTGCTTCTTGGGGCCCTCTTTTTCCTATAACTATAATGTGTTCATTGTAAAAGTCAGTCCTGGGACTCCTTTTAATGTTCTGTCTGAGCAGGAATGGAGAACAAGACATCACACCTGGCCAGCAGAGCTGCCCGGAAGGGCACTTTGCTGGGTCCAGCAGGTCCTATGTCACCCAGTCCTGCCATGCCATGTAGTCACTACAAAAGCAGTGTTTTAGTTATGAATGTCTGAATCCCAAGTGTTTTATTTAATAACACTGTACATTAAGAGTTTAATGCTCATTCAGTACGGTGGTTCATGCCTGTAATCCCAGCACTGTTGGGAGGCTGAGGCAGGAGGATCTCAAGTTCAAGCCCAGCCTGGGCAATTTAGCAACTTAGTGAAACCCTGTTTCAAAATAAAAAAGTAAAAAAGGGTTATGGCTGTAGCTCAGTGCAAACACCCTGGCTTTAACCCCCAGTCCTTGAAAAAAAGTTTAATCCTCAATTTAAGAAATTATAACTGGAATGGATTTTCCTTATACAATCTGAATCCTTACTTAAGTGGTGAAGTTATAAGATCAGCCCATTGACTTTCATCATATGGGAATAACATCCTGGCTATCTCAGTGCTCTCCAGGTCTGTTTATTGGTCTCCTGATTTAATCTTTAGTCCCAGGTGCAATCCAAAGAGTCTTTTGGGAAAGCACTGGAATGCTGGCCTCAAGTCCTGATATGGCCATGTCCCGTCAGAGAACCTACACAGGCAGCTGGACTTCTCTGGGCTCAGCTTTTCTCATCCATAAACTGAGAATGACAACAGTCTCTTGTACATATTACTTGTGAGACTCGAACAGGATAACGCATATAAAAGGCTTAGCATGTTCCTGGTATGTAGTAATAAATTATTATTATTATTATTATTTTTTATTTAAAAAAATAAAAGTACAAAAACATATTAACAAACAGACACCAATTAGCATAAAAAATAGTACAATCACAACTAATCTATAGATAAGGTGACATGGTCTCAAGAGTGGTTATTGCTTTATCCATTGATATCTTCGAAGTGTAAATATATGAACCCATATACAGACATGCAAATTTAGTCAGACAATTAATCCTCTCAACAACAGAAAAAACACAAAAACCAAAAATCCAAAGACAAAAAACAAAACAGGCAAACAACAACAACAACAACAACAACAACAACAA
>PVLD010029873.1:0-17509 GCA_004027595.1 Dinomys branickii
AAGACCCTCCTGAAGCCAGAAGGATTCTGCCCCATTCCCTGGAAGGAGAAATGGGGAACAAAGAGGTCTTGGAGAATGCTGACACACACAGTCTTGCTATTGCCCACCCAGGCTGTTGGCATAGGTCCTACCCTTTACCTTCAGTTCACATTTTGACAGATCTGTCCCTCAGTCAGCCATGCCTGTGCAGTACTGCCTAATACCCTAAAGGGCAGGGCTCGGAGAGCTTCAGACAGCTGAACCTGGAGAGGCTCCTGGAGAAGGTAGTATGCTTTGTATACTTCCCCCATCCTTGTCATCTCTTTTGCTCCTTTGCAACATCCTCTATAAGAGTCCAGTAAATGTGTTTCCTTAAATTCTGTTAATTTTAGTAAATTAACTAAAGCCAAAGTGGTAGATTTAAAAATCCCCCCCCCCGGGAATTCTGGTCAAACTAGAAATTCTAAAAATAGAGCCACTCCTTGGAGTGGTTCCTCCAACTCACTTTTCCCTGGACATTTTGACCACTGCATTCTGAATATCTTCTACAAGACCAGTTTCACGGTTACAAACCTTTTTTAATCACAAAGTTTTATATTTCTAAGTGTTTCCTCTAACAATTGCAGTTCACAGTCTCCCATATCAAGGTAAAGATGAATTTTGTGTTAAAGACAGAGCAGAAAGGACATGACCAAACAGAATGTGTGGAATTTGAAATGAACATAGCATGATGAGGCCATTTGGGCAGCCTATTAGGGTCTTGCAGAAAATTCAGCTCTTTCTTCAGACAGTGTGTGTCTGAAAGGAGGATCTGAACAAATGCTTTATTAAGTTTCTTCCTCATCATCTTCCTTTAGTTAGCTGAGGACTGTGCACAGTTGACTCTTGTCTCACATTTTTCCATCCATCAACCCCATCTCCAGCCCTCTGGAGGTGGCCTGAGGCGCCCTCCCTTAGCCGGCTGGTCCCATTGTCACTCTGATCAGAACTCGCCCTCCCTGCTCCCTTGCTTAGAAGCCTTTGATACAGGAAAATAAATCTCCCAACCTGAATGATATCAGACGAGTTCGTGTTCTCTAAAACCGAAGAATGAATTTTAGGAACAACGGAGGTTAAGAGCAGAATATATTTATTGAGAGAAAGAAAGCTTCTGTCCAAGAGAGGGACAGAAGGGGGGCCCGAGTGGGTTCCCCCGACTCTGTCTTTTCCAGGGACTTTATAGGGAAAAACCATGAGGTGAGGAGGGTCCAAGGTAGGGGAAATGGACAACACTATGGTCCACCAATAAGATTACAGGCATAATTGTCCAGGTAAGACTGAGTGGACTGAGATCAAATGGGGAAGAGAGTCACGTAGCAAGCAGGCATGAATACAGATCAGGGGCTTTTCCTGTGGGGGTCGGGCTAGTGACTCTTCCTGGCTTTTTAGAAGGTGCTTGTTACTTATTTAGAATATCAATCCCTATGTTTTACACCTAGGGAGATAAGTGGGTGCATCTGCTTAGCACCTTTTGTCTTGAGCTCTGGCCCACAGGTCTGCTGGCTCCTTCTAGGGCCTGGTCCTGTCTGTCTGCCTATAATATTTCTATCTAACTCAGCTGCCTATAACACCTTCACTGTTTTTTCTCCATTCCTAAAAGTGAGCAATTCCCAGATTTTGTTTGACTACACATGCTTATGCGTGTAGCAAAGCTTTCTCTCTCTTACATGATATGTACACACATGCATATAATCAATTACATATGTAATTTATTTTGAATTATCCACTTGCTATTATATTTTATATAAATTACAAAGATTTACGAAAAATAAGAAGTTAAGAGGATGAGCTAAAAAAATGAATAGAATTTGTCATATTTCTTCTCTGCTCTTCCTGTACATCCGCTTTGGAAACCGAAAGTCTATAGGGTAAAATCAGGTTCTGCGAAACCATAGTCTTCAGACTGGAATCTAGGGAACAAAAACCACTCACAACACAGAGACATAGTAAATCTCCTAGTAAAAAGGAAAAAATTTTATCTAGCAAGATGCAGTGAGGCATGCCTGAAGCCTAAGCTAGTCAGTAGACTGAGGTAGAAGGATCACAAGTTTAACATCAATGAAGGCAACACATAAAGACAGTTTTGCAAATAAATAAAAATCAGATAATTCAAAGCGGTTAACAAATATATTTTAGAACATAAACAAATCAGGTTCCTTGGACAGCAGAATGATACCTGGCATGGTTTCCAGGACACAAAGAGGAGAGCTAGCAAACCGAACATCTCACATCTGGATCACTGGTAACCTGTCATCCTCAGATGCCAGCACCATCTGAGTGTCAACATCAGGATGCTGGGCCAACCCACAGCAATGCATCTGCAGACAGTGAACGTTCACACTGTAGCAATCATGTGACTTTATAAAAAACCAAAGTGAATTTTGAGAATTAGGCCTTATTACACAAATAGTAAGAAATACCAGCCCAGGCTTAGTTTTTCTTTAAATCTAAACTTAAAACTGTTAATTTTTATTCAAAGTATTAAACAGTAGTCTTAAAAACCTCCTTCCTATACATTTCTTCTATCAGAAAACCTAAGGAGCCTGCCGTGGTGGCACATGCCTGGAATCCCAGCACTTAGGTGGCTGAGGCAGGAGGATCTCCATTAGTTTAAGACCAGCCTGCACTACATAAGCAAGTTCAAGGCCAGCCTACACTACATAATGAGATCCTGCCTCAAAAAAATACCCTCAAGTAAACATTTCCGAAGCAACAACTATGATCTACATTTTCATATGAAGTATCATTATTGAGAATTATCAAAAAGTTCAAATCCTGTAAAACATTTCAAAAGATGAATAAATGCATATTACATGATCACTCTGTTGAAACTTATGTTTTAAAACTCCGCCATTTGAAATACAATACTCTGAAGCAATATTCTTCTAAGTATTTGTTGTTGTTTTAGAATTATACAGTATATGTATTCTAACTTAGGTCACCTTGTTATAAAAAATGTCAAAGTAACCAATATAAGTAAAAACAAAGAAAATAACTCTCTAAATTTTACCTAAATTTCTTTACAATATCTAGTGACAAAGAATTTGTAAAGTTGAGAACATGCCCTATAGCTGTGTCTGCTGAGCACGTGGAAAGATTTGACTCTTTTTGGCAGAGCCTAATCAGCTGAAGTACAAAGTCTGGAAACTGCAAGTTCATACTCATACAATTTCCAATAGGAAAAAGTTATATGTTTCTAGGAAAAGCTAAATATGAATTTAAAAGTTAGCTGGGCATGGTGGTACATGCCTGTAACCCAGCACTTGGGAGGCTGAGGCAGGAGGATCGGTGTGAGTTCAAGACCAGCCTGGGCAACAAAGTGAGCTCAAGGCCAGCCTGAACAGCATAGCAAGACTCTATCTCAAAAAGACAAAAAAAAAAAAAAAAAAAAAAAAAAAAAAAAAAAAAAAAAAAAAAAAAAAAAAAAAAAGCATTGTATTAGGTAGTCCCTCTCTGAATCATTAATAATATACCATATGATTTAATGGGAACTTTATTATTTTCCTTAGCAAAATGAAAAGACATTCATTCCAATATGACTGATGAAGATAGGATTTTACTTTACACAAACTTGACTTGTTGGCAATTCTGATGGATAATATAAGAACACCTACAGCAGAGACTCGAATTCATCCAAATTAGACATACATTTATCCTTTTACTCTGATCACTGACTTTGATGGTGAGCTCGTTTTTCCTAAGATCCCACACACTGGCCGGGCCACCATAACTGGCCAATGGTAAGATATGTTGAACTTGCCTTTTTCGTGCAGTGCAGCTTGTATCTTCTGGGGGCTAAAAAGAATAATCCATTCAGCCGATTTCCCTATTATAATCATATTTAGTTATAAAGCTGAATGCTTCAGGTTTAAAAATGAATTATTTAAAAGCCTGATCCACCCATGCGAATCTTCCTTTACACTAGTCTTCCATTCTAAACGCACGTGACGCACTTCCAAGAACATGTATATGACACTTTGAGTATTTTATCTATTTAAAGAGAAACTCAAGAAAGCAAGGACAGAGTTCTTACATAACTTACTAAAATGTATTTAAAATACTGTCAGAATACTTTAACACACATGAGAAAAAATACTGTATCTAAAAGAAGGAAAGGTTTTGTCTATATTATTTACTACACTATACCCAGTACAATGAACTGCGTCTACCAAACAGTAAGCACTATGTAAATATTTACTATAGAAGGCCTCACAAACAGTTTCAAGAAATATATTTATTACAATTTCACTATCTCGCAGCGGGTGGGGCCTTCATGTTGGGCGGCCAATGGCCCCCAAGCTAGCCGGGTGCTTCGGGACAGAGCACGAGCCGCTCAGCAGCAGGTCTCAGCTGAGACCTTTTTGCTGGGTGGCAGGCGGTCCCCTTAGCTAGCCCAGGGTGCCGGGAGGGAGCGCCAGCTGCTGCGAGGAGGCTGGCAGCGGGCAGACTGAGGATCTTATTGGGAGAAACTTAAATCCAGTTCCACAGTGTTTCCCTACTGTTTCTGTTAAAGTTGCCGCACATTGGCTGTTCAGGGATATTGGACTTTCAGGGAAAGCAAAGCAGTGCTACTGAGAAACACTGAAAAGAAGGTACAACTTGCCAAATGCTTGGCTGTGCACAGTTTCAGGATCTATTTAACAGGGAACACAATCCAGCTTGCAAGTATTTCAGGAAGTTTTGTGCAGATTTGAATTTTTCATACAAGGGTTACCCAGTAAATCTTAGAAACAAGTACACCACCCGTATAAAAGGCATTCTCAAGCAAAGTGCACTGTGTTTCCCTAACAGGATCTAGTTGGGAAAAACTTATCTTCAGTTCCACAGTGCTTCCGTCCTGTTTCTGTTAAAGTTGAAACACATTCGCTGTTCAGGGATATATGCCTTTCAAGGAAAGCAAAGCAGTGTTACTGAGAAACACTGCAAAGAAGCAGATACAACTTACAAAATGCAGGGCTGGGAACAGTTTGAGGATCTATGCAACAGGGAACACAACCCTGTGCAAGTATATCAGGAAGATTTGTGGAGATTTGAATTTAATCATATACGATTTTCCCAGGAAATCACAGGAATAAATGCAACACCTGTACAAAAGACCTTCTCAAGCAAAGTGCACTGTGTTTCCCTAACAGGATCTCATTGGGAGAAACTTAAATCCAGTTCCACAGTGCTTCACTACTGTTTCTGTTGAAGATGCAACACATTCGCTGTTCAGGGATATAGGCCTTTCACGGAAAGCAAAGCAGTGTTAAAGAGAAACACTGCAAAGTAGAAGTTATCACTTAGAAAATGCAAGAGTATGCACAGTTTCAGGATCTGTATAATAGAGAACAGAAACCAGTGTGCCAGTATTTCAGGAAGTTTTGAGCAGAAGTGAATTTCTTCATACCCAGGTTTCTCAGGAAATTTTAGGAACAAGTGCACCACCTGCATAAAAGGGCTTCTGAAGCAAAGTGCTCTGTGTTTCCCTCACAGTATGTCGTTGGGAGAAAATTATATCCACTTCCATAGTGCTTCAATATTGTTTCTGTTAACGTTGCAACCCATTCGCTGCTCGGGGATATAGGCCTCTCAGGGAAAGCAACCAGTGTTATTGAGAAACACTGCAAAGAAGCAGGTACAACTGACAAAATGCAGGGCTGGGCACAGTTTCAGGATCTATGTAACAGGGAACACACACCAGTGTGCAAGTATTTCAGGAGGCTTTGTGCACAAGTGAATTTCTTCATACACAGGTTCCCCAGTAAATCTTAGGAACAAGTGCACCACCTTTATAAAAGGCTTTCTCAAGCAAAGTACACTGTGTTTCCCTATGAGGATCTCGTTGGGGGAAATTTATATCCCGTACCAGAGTACTTCAATACTGTTTTTGTTAAAGATGCAAGACATTCCCTCTTGGTGTACAGGTCTCCCAGGGAAAGAAAACCAGTGTTCCTGAGAAACTCTGTAAAGCATTTACAACTTGCAAAGTGAAGGGCTGAGCACAGTTTTAGCATTTATGTAACAGGGAAGACAATCCAGTGTGCAAGTATTTCAGGAAGATTTGTGCAGAAGTGAATTTCTTCATTCTTGGGTTTTCCAGAAAATCTTACGAACAAGTGCCCCACGCATACAAAAAGCCTTCTCAAGCAAAGTGCACTGTATTTCCCTAATAGGATGATGTTGGGAGAAACTTATGTCCAGTTCCGCAGTGCTTCCCTCCTGTTTCTGTTAAAGTTACAATACATTCGCTGTTCGGGAATATAGGGCTTTCAAGGAAAGCAAGGCAACGTTACTGAGAAATACTGAAGAGAAGCAGTTACAAGTTACAAAATGCAGGGCTGTGCACAGTTTCAGGATTTATGTAACAGGGAACAATAACGAGTGTGAAAGTATTTAAGGAAGATTTGTGCAGAAGTGTACTTCTTCATACACGGGTTACCCAGTAAATCTTAGGAACAAGTGCACCACCTTTATAAAAGGCTTTCTCAAGCAAAGTGCACTGTGTTTCCCTAACAGGATCCCACTGGGAGAAACTTAAATCCAGTTCCACAGTGCTTCCCAACTGTTTCTGTTAAAGTTGCAACACATTCGCTGTTCAGGGATATAGGCATTTCAGGGAAAGCAAAGCAGAGTTACTGAAAAACAGTGGAAAGAAGCATTTACAAGTTACAAAATGTTGGGCTGTTCACTGTTTCAGGATCTATTTTACAGGGAACACAAGCCAGTGTGCAGTATTTCAGGAAATTTTGTGCAGATGTGAATTTCTTTATATTCAGATTTCCCAGTAAATCTTAGGAACAAGTGTTCCACCTGTACAAAAGGCTTTCTAAAGCGAATGACACAGTGTATCCCTAACAGCATCTTACTGTGATAAACTTAAATCCAGTTCCACAGTGCTTACCTACTCTTTCTGTTAAAGTTGCAACACGTTCGCTGTTCAGGAATGTAGGGCTTTCACGGAAAGCAAAGCAGCGTTACTGAGAAATACTGAAGAGAAGCAGTTACAAGTTACAAAATGCATGGCTGTGCACAGTTTCAGGATCTATGTAACAGCAACACAAACCATTGTAGAAGTACTTCAGGAAGTTTTGTGCAGAAGTGAATTTGTTTATACATGGGATTCCCAGTAAATCTTAGGAACAAGTGTGCCACATATATGAAAGGCCTTCTCAAGCAAAGTGCACTGTGGTTCCCTAACTGGATCTCGTTGGGAAAAACTTAAGTCCAGTTACACAGTGCTTCCCTATTGTTTCAGGTAAAGTTGCAACAAATTCGCTGTTCAAGTATATGGATCCTTCAAGGAAAGGAAAGCAGTGTTACTGAGAATAACTAAAAAGAAGCAGTGACAACTTACAAAATGCAGGGCTGTGCACAGTTTCAGGATCTATGCAAAAGGGAATACAAAGCAGTGTGCAAGTATTTCAGGAAGTTTTGTGCACAAGTGAATTTCTTCATGCCCGCGTTTCCCAGTAAATCTTAGGAACAAATGCAAAATCTGTATAAAAGCCCTTCTCAAGCCAAGTGCACTGTGTTGCCCTAGTAGAACCTCATTGGTAGAACCTTATATCCAGTTACACAGTGCTTCCCTACTATTTCTGTTAAGGTCGTAACATGGTCTCTGTTCAGGGATCTAGGTCTTGGAGGGAAAGCAAAGCAGTGTTACTGACCAACACTGCAAAGAAGCAGTTACAGCTTACAAAATGTAGGGTTGTGCACAGTTTCAGAATCTATGTAACAGGGAACAGAAACCAGTGCACAAGTATTTCAGGAATTTTTGTGCAAAAGTGAATTTTTCATACCACGGTTTTCCAGTAAGTCTTAGGAAAAAGTGCACCACCCACATAAAAGGCTTCTGAAGCAGTAGGGAAATACTGTGGAACTGTATACAAGTTTCTCCCAGCGAGATCCTGTTAGGGAAACACAGCACACTTTGCTTGAGAAGGCCTTTAATACAGGTGGTGTACATGATCCTAATATTTACTAGGAAACCCAGGTATGAAGAAATTCACTTCTGCACAAAACTTCCTGAAATACTCTCACACTGGTTTGTGTTCCCTGTTACAAAGATCCTCAAATTGTGCACAGCCCTGCATTTTGTAGGTTGTAACAACTTCCTTGTAGTGTTTCTCAGTAAGACTGCTTTGTTTTCCCTGAGAAGCCTCTTTCCCCGAAGAACGAATGCATCGCAAGTTTAACAGAAACAGTACGGAAGAACTGTGAAACTGGATTGGTGTTTCTCCCAACGAGATCCTGTTGGGGAAACACAGGACACTTTGCTTCGGAAGCTCTTTGATATGGGTGGTGCACTTGTTCCTAAGATTTAGTGGGAAACCAGTGTATGAGAAAATTCACATCTGCAGGAATTTCCTGAAATACTTGCACGCTGCTTTGTGTTCACTGTTACATAGATACTGAAACTCTGCACAGCCCTACATTTCTAAGTTGTAACTGCTTCTTTACAGTGTTTCTGAGGAACACCGCTTTGTTTTCCCTGAAAGGCTTATATCCCCTAACAACAAAAGTGTTCCAACTTTAAGAGAAACAGTAGGGAAGCACTGTCGAACTGGATTCAAGTTTCTCCCAATGAGATCCTGTTAGGGAAACACAGTGTACTTTGCTTCAGAAGAACTTTTACACGGGTGGTGCAGTGGTTCCTAAGATTTACTGGGAAACACGTGTATGAAGATACTCACTTCTGCACAAAAATTCCTCAAATACTTGGACACTGGTTTGCTTTCCCATTTACATATATGCTGAAAGTGTGCACAGGCCTGCATTTTGTAAGTTGTCACTGCTTCTTTGCACTTCTTCTTGGTGACACTGCTTTGCTTTCCTTGAATGTCCTCCATCCCCAAACAGGAAATGTTTTGCAACTTTAACAGAAAGAGTAAGAAAGCACGCAGAAGTGCATTTCAGCTTCTCCCAACGAGATCCTGTTAGGGAAACACAGTGCACTTTGCTTGAGAATGCCTTTTATGCAGGTGGTACAAATGTTCCTAATATTTACTGCAAAATACCTCAGTGTATAAATTCACTTCTGCACAAAACTTCCTGAAATACTTGCATACTGGTTTGTGTTCCGTGCCACATAGATTCTGAAACTGTGCACAGCCCTGCATTTTGAAAGTTGCAACTGCTTCTTTTCAGTGTTTCTCAGTAACACTGCTTTGCTTGCCCTGAAAGGCCTATACCCCCGAACAGCGAATGTGTTGCAACTTTAATAGAAAGAGTAGGGAAGGACTGTGGAACTGGATTTAAGTTTTTCCCCAAGAGATCCTGTTAGGGAAACACAGTGCACTTTGCTGGAGAAGGCCTTTTGTACGGGTGTTGCACTTGTGCCTAAGACTTACTAGGAAAGGCGTGTATGAATGGGCTCATTACAGCACTAAACTTCCTGAAACACTTGCACACTGGTTTGAGTTCCCTGTTACATAGGTCCTGAAACTGAGCACAGCCCTGCGTTTTGAAAGTTGTAACTGCTTCTTTTCAGTGTTTCTGAATAACACTGGTTTGATTGCCCAGAAAGGCTTAAATACCCAAATAGCGAATGTGTTGCAACTTTATCAGAAACCGCAGGGAAGCACTGTGGAACTGGATTTAAGTTTCTCCCCAAGAGATCCTATTAGAGAAACACAGTGCACTTTCGTGGAGAAGGCTTTTGTACTGGTGTTGCACTTGTGCCTAAGACTTACTGGGAAACATGTGTATGAATGGGCTCGTTGCAGCACTAAACTTCCTGAAACACTTGCACACTGGTTTGTGTTCCCTGTTATATCTGTCATGAAACTGAGCAGAGCCCTGCATTTTGGAAGTTGTAACTGCTTCTTTTCTGTGTTTCTCAGTAACAGTGCTTCATTTGCCCTGAAGGGCCTACATGCAGGAACAACAAATGTGTTGCAGCTTGAAGAGAAACAGTAGGGGAGCACTGGTGAAATGTCTTTAAGTTTCTCCTTTTGATGCTGGTAGGGAAACACAGGGCCATTTGCTTGCGAAGGCATTTTGTATGGATGGTGCACTTGTTTCTAAGACTTACCTGGAAACGCTTGTAAGAATGTGCTCATTACAGGACAAAACTTCCTGAAACACTTGCACACTGGTTTGTGTTCCCTGTTGCATAGAAACTGAAACTGCATAGCCCTGAATTTTGTAGTTGGTAACTGCTTCTTTTCAGTGTTTCTCAGTAACATTGCTTTCTTGACCTGAAAGGCTTATATGCGTGAAGAGTGAATGTGTTGCAACTTTAACAGAAAGAGTAGGGAAGCACTGTGGAACTGGATTTCAGTTTCTCCCAACGCGATCCTGTGAGGGAAACACATTGCTCTTTGCTTGAGAAGGCCTGTTATATGGGTGGTGCACTTGCCCCTAAGGATTCCTGGGAAACCCATGTGTGAAGAAATACGCTGCTGCACAAAACTTCCTAAAATACTTGCAATCTGGTTTTAGTGCCCTGTTACTTATATCCTGAAACTGTGCATAGTCCTGCATTTAGTAAGGTGCAACTGCTTCTTTTCAGTGTTTCTAAGTAACACTGGTTTGCTTGCCATTAAAGGCCTATATCCCCGAACAGCGAATGGTTTCCAACTTTAACCGAAACAGTAGGGAAGCACTGCAGAACTCGATTTTAGTTTCTCCCAACGAGATCCTGTGCGGGAAACACATTGCTCTTTGGTTGAGAAGGCCTGTTATTCGGGTGTTGCACTTGCCCCTAAGGTTTCCTGGTAAACCCGTGTATGATGAAATTCACTGCTGCACAAAACTTCCATAAATACTTACAATCTGGTTTTTGTACCCTGTGACTTAGATCCTGAAACTGTGCACAGTCCTGCATTTTGTTAGTTGCAACAGCTTCTTTTCCGTGTTTCTAATTACCACTGCTTTGCTTGCCCTGATAGACCTATAACACCGAACAGCCAATGGGTTGCCATTTTCACAGTAACTAGCTGGTAGTAACCAGTTCTAGTTATCAGATGTACTACTACCAGTTAGGAGTAGTTGCTAGTAAGTAGAAACCAGTTAGTTGCAAGCAGTGTTAGTTAGTAGTACTACTAGTCTAGGTTGTAGTTCTCTGCACTACAAGTCGCTAGTAACTATGAACTAGTTAGTAGCACTAATGTGTAACCATGAACCAGTAGGCTGTAACAGGGAACCAGTGAAGAGTAAATGGTAGCAAGCAAAGAGTAACTAGTAACTAGTAAACTAGTGACTATCAACCAGTAACCCGGTTACCATTTACTAGTTACTGGTTATAGATTACCAGTGAGCAGTTACAGGTTAGCAGTTACCAGATAACCGTTGCAGGTTACTGGTTACAGGTTACTGGTTACTAGTTATTAGGTACTAGATACTGATTACAGGTTACTCCTTACTAGTTATCAGTAATCACTGCTTTGCTTGCGTTGAGAGGCCTATATGCCTGAACAGCATATGTGTTGCCACTTTCACAGCAACTAGCTAGCAGCAACCACTTCTAGTTATTAGATGTACTACTAACAGTTGGTAATAGTTGCTAGTAAGTAGAAACCAGTTAGTAACCAGCAAATAGTAACTACTTCATTGTAAGCAGTGTTAGTAGTAGTACTAGTCTAGGTATTAGTGCTCACCAGCACTAATCGCTAGTAACTATTCACTAGATAGTAGCAGTAATGGGTAACCAGTAACCAGTAACCTGTAACCGGTAACCAGTGAAGAGTAAATGGTAGCAATCAACCAGTGACTAGTAACTAGTATAGTACTGAGCAGAAACCAGTCACCCGGTTACTGTTTATTAGCTACCGGTTATAGATGCCCTGTGACCAGTGAAATGTTACAGGTTACCAGTTAGAGGATATTGGTAAAAGGATACTGGTTATAGGTTACCAGTTACAAGTTACTAGTTACAAGATACTGGTTACAGGTTACTCATTACTAGTTATTGGTAATCACTGCTTTGCTTGCCATGAAAGGCCTATATGATGGTACAGCGAATGTGTTCCAACTTTAACAAAAACTGCAGGGAAGCACTGTGGAACTGGAGTTAAGTTTCTCCCGAAGAGATTCTCTTAGAGAAACACAGTGCCCTTTGATTGAGAAGGTCCTTGGTGTGAGTGGTGCACTTGTGCCTAAGACTTACTGGCAAAGGCGTGTATCAATGTGCTCGTTACAGCAATAAACTTCCTGAAACACTTGCACACTGCTTTGTATTCACTGTTACATAGATCCTGAAACTGAGCACAGCCCTGCATTTTGTATGTTGTAACTGCTTCTTCTAAGTGTTTCTCAGTAAGATTGCTTTGCTTGCCCTGTAAGGCCTATGTGTGCGAAGTGCGAAAGTGCAGCCAATTTAACAAAAACTGTAGGGAAGCACTGTGGAACTGGATTTAAGCTTCCCACAATGAGATACTCATAGGGAAACAAAGAGCACTTGGCTGGACAAGGCCTTTCATAGGGGTGGTGCACTCGTGTCTAAAGCTGAAAGGGAAACACTTGTGTAAATGTACTCGTTGCTGCACCAAAGTTCCAGAAACACTTGCACACTTATTTGTGTTCCCAGGTACATAGGTCCTGAAAATGACCGGAACGATGCATTTTCTAAGTTGTAACTGCTTCTTTTCAGTGTTTCTCAGTAACACTGATTTGCTTGCCCTGTAAGGCCTATGTGCATGAAGTGCGAAAGTGCGGCAACGTTAAGAGAAAGAGTAGGAAAGCACTGTGGAACTGGATTTAAGTTTCTGCTAACGAGATCCTCCTAGGGAAACACAGAGCACTTGGCTTGACAGGGCATTTCCTAGGGGTGGTGCACTTGTGCCTAAACCTGAAAGGGAAACGCGTGTGTAAAGGTACTCGTTGCCGCACCAAATTTCCCGAAACGCACACTGGTGAGTGTTCCCTGTTGCATAGGTCATGAACCTGAGAACAGCCCTGCATTTTCGAGGTTGCAACAGCTTCTTTTCAGTGTTTCTCAGTAACACCGCTTTCCTTGCCCTGTAAGGCATAGGTGTGTGCAGAGCGAAAGAGCGACAACCTCAACAGACACAATAGGGAAGCACTGTAGAACTGGATTTAAGTTTTTCCCAACGAGATCCTCTTAGGGAAACACAGAGCACTTGGCTTGAGAAGGCCTTTCAAAGGGGTGGTGAACCTGTGCCTAAGGCTGAAAGGGAAACACTTGTGTAAATTTACTCGTTGCCGCAGAAAATTTCCCGAAACACTTGCACACTGGTGTGTGTTCCCTGTTACATAGGTCCTTAAGCTGAGAACAGCTCTGCATTTTGAAAGTTGTAACTGCTTCTTTTCAGTGTTTCTCAGTAACACTGCTTTGCTTGCCCTGTAAGGCCTGTGTGCGGGAAGTCCGAAAGTGCGGCAAGTTTAACAGAAACAGTAGGGAAGCACTGTGGAAATAGATTAAAGATTCTCACAATGAGATTGTCTGAGGGAAACACAGAGAACTTCCCTTGAAAAGGCCTTTCATAGTAGTCGTGTACTTGTGGTAAAGCTGAAAGGGAAGCACGTGAATAAATGTAATCGCTGCCGCACAAAACTTCCCGAAACACTTGCACACAGGTTTGTGTCCCCTGTTACATAGGTACTGAAACGGAGCGAATCCCTGCATTTTGTAGCTTGTAAGTGCTTCTTTTCAGGGTTTCTTAGTAACACAGTTTTGCTTACCTTGTAAGGCTTATGTGTGCGAAGTTCGAAAGTGCGGCAACTTTAACAGACAGAAGGGAAGCACTGTGGAACTGGATTTAAGTTTATCCCAACGAGATCCTCTTAGGGAAACACAGAGCACTTGGCTTGACAAGGCCTTTCATGGGGTGGTGCACTTGTGCCTGAGGCTGAAAGTGAAACGTGTGAGAGAATATGCACGTTACGTGACCAAACTACCCGAAACACTTGCACACTAGTTTGTGTTCCCCGTTACATAGGTCCTAAAAATGAGCACAGCTCTGCATTTTGAAAGTTCTAACTGCTTCTTTTCAGTGTTTCTCAGTAAGAATGCTTTGCTTGCCCTGTAACGCCTATGTGCACGAAGCGCGAAAGATCGGCAACTGTAACAGAAACAGTAGGTAAGCACTGTGGAACTGGACTTAAGATTCTACGAATGAGATCCTCTTAGGGAAACACAGAGTACTTTGCTTGATATGGTATTTCACAAGGGTGGTGCACCTAGGCCTAAAGCTGAAAGGGAAAAAGGTTGGTGAATGTACTCGTTGCCGCACAAAACTTCCCGAAACACTTGCACAATGGTTCATGTTCCCTGTTACGTAGGTCCTGAAAGTGAGCACAGCCCTGCATTTTATAAGTTATAACCGCTTCTTTTCAGTGCTTCTCAGTAATACTGCTTTGGTTGCCCTATAAGGGCTATGTGCACGAAGTGCGAAAGTGCAGCAACATTTACAGAAACAGTAGGGAAGCACTGTGGAACTGCATTTAAGATTCTCCAAACAAGATCCTCTTAGGGAAATACAGAACACTTGGCGTGACAAGGCCATTAATGGGAGTGGTGCACTTGTGCCTTAAGCTGAAACGGAAATGCGTGTGTAAATGTACTTGTTGCCGCACCAAATTTCCCAAAACACTTGCACCGTGTTGGGTGTTCCCCGTTACATGGGTCCTGAAACTGAGAACAGCCCTGCAGTTTCTAGGTTGTAAGTGATTCTTTTCAGGGTTTCTCTGTAACACTGCTTTGCTTTCCCTCTAAGTCGTATGTGTGCGCAGAGCGAAAGAGCGACAACTTGAACAGAAACAGTAGGGAAACACTGTGGAAATGGATTTCAGTTTCTCCCAACGAGATCTTCCGAGGGAAACACAGAGCACTTGGCTTGAGAATGTCTTTCATAGGGGTGGTGCACCTTTGTCTAAGGCTGAAACCGAGACAATTGTGTGAAAGTACTCGTTGCCGCACAAAACTTCCCGAAACACTTGCACACTGGTTTGTGTTCCCTGTTACGTAGTTCCTGATACTGAGCACAGCCCTGCATTTTGTAAGTTGTAACTGCTTGTTTTCAGTGTTTTTCAATAACAGTTCTTTGCTTGCCCTCTATGGCTTATGTGCGTAAAGTGGGCAAGTGCGGCAAATTTAACAGAAACAGTAGGGAAGCACTGTGGAAATGGATTAAAGATTCTCACAACAAGATGTTCTCAGGGAAAAACGGAGCCCTTTGCTTGACAAGGCCTTCAAATGCCGTGGTGCACTTGTGCCTAAAGCTGAAAGAGAATAGTGTGTGTAAACTTACTCGTTGCCGCAGAAATTTTCCCGAAACACTTGGACACGTTTCTGTGTTCTCTGTTACATAGGTCCTGAAACTGAGCACAGGCCTGCATTTTGTATCTTCCAAGTGCTTCTTTTCAGTGTTTCTCAGTAACACTGCTCTGCTTGCTGTGTAAGGCCTATGTGCGCACATTGCAAAATTGGGGAAACTGTAACAGAAACAGTACGGCAACACTGTGGAACTGGATTTAAGATTCTCCCAACGAGATTCTCGTAGGGAAACACAGAGCACTTGGCTTGAGAAGGTCTTTCACAGGGGTGGTGCGCCTGTGCCTATAGCTGAAAGGGAAACAATTGTGTGAATGTTCTCATTGCCGCACAAAACTTCCCGAAACACTTCCACACTGATTCATGTTCCCTGCTACATAGGTCCTAAAACTGAGCACAGCCCTGCATTTTGTAAGTTGTAGCTCTTTTTTTTCACTGATTCTCAGTAATACTGCTTTGGTTGCCCTATAAGGCCTGTGTGCACGAACACCGAAAGTGTGGCAGGTTTAACAGAAACAGTAGGTAAGCACTATGGAACTGGATTTAAGATTCTCCCAACGAGATCCTCTGGGAGAAACACAGAGCACTTCGCTTGATATGGTCTTTGACAGGGGTGGTGCACATAGGCGTAAAGCTGAAAGGAAAAATAATGTGTGAATGTACTCGTTGCCGCACAAAATTTCGCAAAACACTTGCACACTGGTTTGTGTTCTCTGTTACATAGGTCCTGAATCTGAGCACAGCCCTGCATTTTGAAAGTTGTAACTTATTCTTTTCAGTGTTTCTCTGTAACACTGCTTTTGTTGCACTGTGAAACCTATGTGCGCGAAGTGCGAAAGTGCGGCAACATTAACAGAAACAGTAGGGAAGCACTGTGGAACTGGATTTAAGTTTCTCCCAATGAGATCCTGTTAGGGAAACACATGGCACTTGGCTTGATAAGGCCTTTCATAAGAGTGGTGCACTTGTGCCTGAGAATGGACGCGAAACACGGGAGAGAACTTACCTGTTACGTGACCAAACTTCCCGAAACACTTGCACAATGGTTTGTGTTCCCTGTTACACAGGCCCTGACACTGAGCACAGCCCTGCATTTTGAAAGTTGTTACTGCTTCTTTTCAGTGTTTCTCAGTAACACTGCTTTGCTTGCCCTGTAATGCCTATGGGTGCGAAGTGCCAAAGTGCGGCAACGTTAACAGGAACAGTAGGGAAGTACTGTGGAACTGGATTTAAGTTTCTCCCATCCAGATCCTCTTAGGGAAACACAGAGCACTTGGCTTGACAAGGCCTTTCATAGGGGTGGTGCACTTGTGCCTGAGGCTGAAAGCGAAACATATGAGAGAATATACACGTTACATGACCAAACTACCCGAAACACTTGCACACTAGTTTCTGTTCCCTGTTACATAGGTCCTGGAACTGAGCACAGCCCTGCATTTTGTAAGTTGTAACTCCTTGTTTTCAGTGTTTCTCAGTTACAGTTCTTTGCCCTGTAAGGCTTATTTGCGCAAAGTGCGCAAGGGCGGCATCTTTAACTGAAACAGTAGGGAAGCACTGTGGAAATGGATTAAAGAATCTCACAACGAGATGTTCTCAGGGAAACACAGATCCCTTGGCTTGACAAGGCCTTCAAATGCGGTGGTGCTCCTGTGCCTAAACCTGAAAGGAAAAAGTGTGTGTAAATTTACTCGTTGCCGCAGAAAATTTCCCGAAGCACTTGCACACGATTTTGTGTTCCCTGTTACATAGGTCCTGAAACTGAGCACAGGCCTGCATTTTGTAACTGCCAACTGCTTCTTTTCAGTGTTTCTCAGTAATACTGCTTTGCCTGCTCTGAAAGGCCTATGTGCGCGAATTGCAAAATTGCAGTAACTGTAACAGATACAGTACGGGAGTGTCCGACGCTGCTCCCGACCCGCGGAAGGCAGCACGCAGACAATCGGGTTCTGTAACGTGTTTCTTTATTGGACACAGCACAAGCCCCACAGGAGTCCACTCTACGTGGCTCCTTCCAGGCTGCTTCTGCTTTTGCTTACTGTCACAGCAACTTATATAAGAATGGTTAGCAAATCATTCTACGCCACGTGGGCCTCCAGGATTGGTTTTAAGGCGGAGTAAGCAGGTACCTCTCTATATATGGTATACACAGAGTCAGCAACAAGAACCAGAAAACAGGATATAGGCGCCATCTTGGTAACACGGTGGGAGGGGCTGATTCCAAGGAGACTAACAGCAAGCCCTCACACCGGCTCCCAACATCTCCCCCTTTTTGAT
>PVLD010029874.1:0-17506 GCA_004027595.1 Dinomys branickii
TATTGTTTTCAGTTCGTTTTTTGTCTGAGAGATCATTGCAGGTATGTGGCTTATTTCTGCTTTAAGCTCTTTTATGGCCTGTTGGAGTTGTTTCATTTCGGATGCAATCGTTTCATAACTTGCAGGTATGTGGCTTCCTGGTTCCCCTGTATCCTCGCATTCAGAACTTGTTCTGGGTGGGGTTGAGTTCTGAGACTGCATTTTGTTCCTCTGTTTTCCCATTTTTGGGTATCAGATTCAAAATGTTGGGCTATAAATTCCCCAGGCCGTTCAGCAGGCAAAGGTCTGCTGCAGAGGCTGCTCCAATGACTCCTTCTCTTTGGGAGAATGTCCCCTAAGCTTTCTGCTGAGAGATCCGCTTAAAAGGCTGCTCAGATGCTGCTTTGTGGACCTTGCTATTCTCTACCCCAAGACCTGGCTTGGGCGCATAAACAGCTCACCGCCCCAGGGACCTTGCAGGCAGGGGGCCACTCAGGTGTTCCTCCCTGGGTGGAGCTCCTCCCCCACTCAAAAATCCCGTTGGGGCGCCCAGCCAGCTCTTCTGTCCCAGGGACAGTTCAGTCAGAAGTGCTGCTCGGATGTCCCTCGCTGGGTGGAGTTTCTCCCCCGACTCAAAAAAACCGGTCAGGGCGCCCAATCAACTCACCCTGGGATCATGCAGACAGGAAAGCCGCTCAGATGTATCTCCTTGGGTCAAGCTTCTTCCTGACTCAGAAATCCTGTTGCGGTGCTCACTTGGCTCACCCGTTCCGAGATCTGTGCCGGCAGGAGACCCCGGCGCTCCCCAGCACTTCTCCACCTCCTCGGCGTTCTCACAGGAGCTGCCGACCACAGCCACCGCAGTGCCCCCTCTCCGGCTGAGGATGGCGCCGGCTGCGGGGTTGGGGCTCTGAGTAGGATGCTGGTCAGTTGCGTGGATTAGCGCAGTCTGCCCGAGGAGCGCGTTCTCAGAGTTTGCTCTGCTCCGCCGCCTCCAAAAATTCCTGGTCGCAGCCGCCTGCGAGCCATTCGGGTTTGGGAGATGGGAGGGTCTGTCCTGCCATGATTGCACTTGGTCCAAAAGTCAAAGTTCTTTAATAGTCCTTTTGTTCAACCAGGATCCAAAAATTCACATACTATTGGGCATGGTGGCTCATCTCAGTAATTCTAGCACCCTGAAGGCATATACTGTCCTAATACTTGTTGAAAGTCTGCGGCAGCTGCATTTGAAGGAGAAAAATGCTCTTGTGACATCAAAGGATTTCTTGTAAAAGTATCACTAACTTCTATAAGAAATGCAGATGGTGCCCCCATATCCAAGGCATTATCTGCAGCACATAAGCAAGTGATTCCATCAGTAAGAAGAGTGTGGTAGACATAGCTTCCCATTTGTGTTGTGGTCGTTGGTTTGGCTCTAAGAAGCACTAGGCTAAGCACTTTTGCTGCTGCTTCCTGATAGGAGCCGCCAGTCAAGGCCGGCTCCGCTAGGACTGCTCGGCCATTACCAATGCAGCTGTAGGTGATCGTCATAGCAGGTGGGACCAGTGAAGGAAAGGATCTCGCTGGTTACAACTATCCGCCTCGGGACATACATTTTCATCGAGACAAAGAGACAGGAATGTGAACAGTCTCATATGGATTATAATTATATTTTGAACATAAATAAGAATTATTTCTTAATGTAAAGAAAGTTTGAACATAGACAATTCTGACCATTTCCCCTATTTTTTACAGTATTATTCTAGTTGTAAAATAGCATCATAATTAATATTTACCCCTGCATTCTATTTCTGCTGTAGGGGTAGGTAGGCCATGCACATATGAAGAAAAATATCAAATGGCTCTTTTCCAACATATAATGGTCAAACATCTTCCAGTGCTTAATAATGCATTCCAAAGGAGTAGACTTTACATTGAGCCTTCCATTCAGTCCTCCTGAAGTGCAAAAAGAATTAGCTGTTCCCTTTAATTGCTGTTTGATTTCCATTTATACCCTTGTGGAATCCCTAGAGTAAATTGCACTCCAAGACAGGTGGGAGAGAGAAGACAAAATTTGACCACCCTATCCACCTTTGAAGTGGCATGCCATTTCATCTTCCCAGGGAGCTGTTGAACTGACTCCTATAGGACACATAAGCACAAGTTACAATTCGTCCCAACTGTGATAGTAATGTTTTAAAGAAGGAAGCATAACTTTGTAATAAATTATTGCTTTTGTTCTTTGAAAGAGGGTATATACTAAAAATTGATTTGGAAATAGAGCACTTCTTAGGCTGTGAAGGAGATAGAAGCAACAATTGACTGGAGAAATTCTTCCGGGGCCCCTAGGGCAAAGAAGTCTTCAGGACAATAGTGTTATCCATCTAAGCACCTAGACAACCTTTCCTAGAAGCAGGACGAGGCTATGCTTTATTTAAATTTTTATATCTTTAAAGTTCACAGGTTATACTTATAGTTATCATCTAGCAATCTCATTTCACATGTTAGTAAATGCATATTTATTAGTCTTCTCTGCACCCATGAGAGAAAAGGCTGACTAAAATCTCTTTCTTAACTCCTAGCATATGTAATATGCAAATGTAAATCATCCCTCGGATAATTGCTTTTCTCTGTTGTTGCAAGTTACCTCAGCCTGATTCCTGCAGGGAGGGGCAGTCTAAGGACAAGGTGGTTGTAAAGTTCACTCACAACAAGTTGGAGAAAAGTTGCGGTTTCTGACTTAATAGTAAAGAGATAAAAATAGTATATATAGTGGAGATTTTTCTTTGGGTGGAGCCAGTTTTCACGGGGACCCTTTGGGTGTCCACCAGACAGCAGCCCTGGCCACAATTTCTTAGTTCTCAGTTTTTATTGGTCTGAGAAACCAAACATGTGTCACCAGAAAGGAACCCAGCTGTCTGTTTGGTCAATATTCCATTGGCCATTGGCTTCAAAGGGGATTCATCAAAAGGATGCTGGGGAAACCATCCTCTGCTTTAACAGTGACAGTTTCTCTAAGAACATTTAACTAGCTGGCAGAGAAACTACTGTTTGTCAAATTTCTATAAGGGATAGGTAAAAGCCTGAGCAAAATCATTACCTAGTGCTTTATAAGTTCAAAATAAAGGTTGCAAAGTGCACAACTTAACTATCAGAGTATTTTCTTCTATGCATATAAATGATAATTAGACCTAGGAGGAGAAGAGGACAGGCTGGAAATCCTCCCTTAGGCTAGGTGTATTACTCCCATGAGAGTGATGCTTCAGAAGTAGCTCCATCTGGTTTCACCCACAAGACAGTTCTTTCTACTATGTCTCGGGTTCAGTCTCTTGAAGGAGACCTGCCATTCTCCTGGATGATCAAAATTCTGATGTTTCATCTGACCTGCAGATGGCATGTGTGTCCCTCATTGTCTTGCTTGCTTTTCTGTGGTTGTTGAGACAAAATACCTGACACCCAGAATTAAGGAAGGAAAGGTTTCTTTAGCTCACAGTCTGTGGAGGTTTCAGTCCATACTCAGCTGGCTCCAAGACAGAGTGGCACATGGCAGAGGGTGACCGTTCATGCAGCAGAAGATAGCAAAAGCAATCAGAACAAAAAAGAAAATGGCAGCAAGCAGCCTCCTTTCCTCCCTTACGTTGTATGCAAACTACTCGCCCCAGGGCAATTGTAGCACTCACATCCATAATTCTAACATTGCACCATGAATCAATCACAAACTCTAAAAATCCAGCCCATGACTGTTTTGGGGGACACCCAGACACAATGACACTCATCTAAGATGACTTCCCTATCTTCGGCATTAGCAAATGCTCATTTTCTTGTTGGATAAGAAGAAAAGATTGAACAATTTAGAGTTCTTTCTCTCTAGTCTTACATTGCTCCTTAAAAAGGAAATTATATCATGGCAGGAAAGGATTACAAGTAAGCCCAGAGAAAAGATTTCTTTTATGCTTATGGTGAGATATAGAGACAGTTTGCTCCTGAATCATCATTCTCAGCCTGGAAAGGCAAGAATTGGGAATCTCAAGAAATTAGGATGCCTCCTCACCAGTGAGAGATCAGGATACAAAGGAAATGGGATCGGAACAGGCTTCACATTTCCTCTAGACTACAGAGAAGGATCAAAGCCAGTATCAGTGAAACCTGTCCTCCAAGTCAAGAATGGCAACCTACCTTGCTCACTTTAACTTGTGGAAGGAGCCCCATGTATTCATAGGCCTATATATTTTCTAAGTCTAAAATAGATTTTATTAACGAGACCCATTTTGTAACATTTTATATCAAAGCCCATTAGGAGTTGCTCTAATTTTCCTAGCACTGCTTTCTAAGACCATAAACCACAGTAGTCAGATAAAACAGGTAAAACAAGGAACACTAGTAAGTTCAGCAATGAAGTCCAAATGCAACATATACAAAATCAGAATAAACTCCCATTAAAGAAGCATTATTGCCTCATAAACTTCCCATGTTGTCAATTTAAATTTATACAAAGCATGACCGACTATAAGCAGTGGTCCAAAACATAACATCATAAAAAGTTTGATTCTAAAGTTTTAATTACCTAAGTGAGTCATGACCCAGGATCTATGAAACAAAAGCAAACTCTTACCTCTGTCCACTTATATAGGTGGAAGATCTCCAAATGATGTAGGGGAATGAAACTCTCAACTTGGTAGATGTCTAAAACACTGAGTTTGTGTTCTCTAAAATCAAGTAATGAATTCTAGGAAAAATAGAGTTTAAGAGTAGGAAGAATTTATTGAGATAAAGGAAGCTTCTGTTGGAGAAGGACGGAAGGGGCCCAGAAGGTGGGTTGCCCCTTTATATGAAAACAAATATGGTACCACTGAAATTTATGCAATGGCATTAGTATTTCTTTTAGGTTTTTCCAGCTATTGTCAAAACAAATATTCAACCATAATATTTTTAAAAATGTAAGCAGTAGGTTTCTTAAACTACTTTGAAATAGCACAAAAGTAATTTAAATTCTAACGATAACTTACAAAGTTCTAATAATCAGCCCTTTCATTCTACATGGCTGCTTTAAGTACCAATGATATTAAGATTCCTCAGTGTATTTTAGCAGGTTTATTGTTGCCTTGATACATTAGTTGGTATCGGCTGCAGTGTCATATTAGCATCTCTATAAAGTAGCATTGACACACATGAAATCCTTTAATGACTTCACAGGATTAGGCAATTGACTATATGATGATGCTTTCTGCCCATTACTTATACTACTTAAGGGGAAGTTCCAATAATATTTCCAAGCTGAGCTAGAAAAAAAATCACTGAGGCAAAAAAAACTTGGCTCATTTACAGAGCTTATGCGATTTTCCAGTTTGAATCCTTTGAAGTAACAGAAACCAGCTTGAGATATTTCTGAAGTCACCCAGCAAGTTAATCATAATGTATCAGGGTTTAATATTCAAGGCCCTAAATCCATCCAGTCCTCACTTAGCTGACACTAGCAGAGGAAGTCACTAGGATCTTCCATCTTTCCCCTTTATTTCTTTTGCTTGTTTGTTTTACTGTCTGCTTTTGCAAACATGCTTTCTCTCTGCTCTGCCTGCCTTTCCGGGTATGGCTTCTCCACCTGCCATTCCAGCTGTAGTCAACATTTAAGTGGCTGTTTACAGGAGACTTTGGCCATTTCAGCTCTGTAAAGGGACCAGTCACCACTAGCAGTGGCCTGTCATGATCCTTTTAGGAATTTGAGAGAGAATAGGCAGGCAAAGGTGTTGTGATGGATTAGGTGAAGGAAAATTCTCATCAGAGCACAATGTTTCTTACATTTAAATTAGAAAGAGAAAGATCTGTTGAAAACACTCACATAATCTAATAAAGTGTTAATCTCAAGTAATTTTCACATAACCAGGAATCATTTAAAGCTTTTTGTGAGCTGATATTTTGCTCATAAAATATAAGTTCAGGTTTGTGTAGTACTAGAAATATCCAAATTATAAATCTTGAAAATATTTATAAAAGCAGGATTCTGGCTTGCAAAGGACAGTTTCAGTATAGTATATTTTAATTTTTCTTAAGACTAGAAGAGTGTATTTCTTTTGGTAAGGCAACTGGATACATATTTTATTCACAATAATCAATAAGTATGTAGTCTGATCTTTTTACTCTTCCCTTTTAATGGCTGAATGTTTTTTTTTTTTTTGGCGGTACTGGGGATCGAACTCAGGACCCTACGCTTGCTAGGCAGGTGCTTATTCCACTGAGCTATATCCCCAGCCCGAATGGCTGAATGTTAAGCAAAAACTAATCATTCAGCCTCTTTCAAAGGACTGATTTTGCTTTTATGTTCCACTGATTTCTGATTTTTACCTGGGGGAATTTAACAGTAACCTTAACTTTCTTTTGTGATGACTAAAGCAGCTTAAAACAATGAAGTTTTTAGGAAAAATAAACCTTTTCAAAAAAGTGAGGTGAAAAGTTCAAAAGTGCACTTTGAATGGCAAATTATGCCTTGATTTTATTTTATAGAAGTGAGTTCATTCTCTGATTGAGTGAAAGGAAGCTGTACACCCTTCGCCTTTGCTAAAGGCCTTACTAATCATATTAATTTGGACCATTAATCTGCTCCTATGATCCATTTGATATCAATAATCCTGCTACCTTTATGAGAAAGAGACATCATAATTTTAGTTCCCAAAGTTAAAGTGAATAGAAGAGGAATATATATTAGTTTCTGTTATTTCCATAATAAATTAATTTATTTTTAGTGGTTTAAAACAACATAAATGTATTAACTTAAGCTTCTGCAGCTCAGAAATCCTACACTGATTTCACTGGTTTCAAAACGAGGTGCAGCAAGATTGCAGTCCCTTCCAAAGGCTTTTGAGGTAAGCCCGTCTCACTGCCTGCCTAACTTCTGGATAGAGGCTGTTTGGTTTATGGTCTCCTTATTGCATCTTCAAAATTAGCAAGGCTCATCCTCTCACCATTTCTCTGTTGTTACATTTCTCTGTGATTATAGCTGGGAGAAACTGTGAACTTTTAAGATTTACACTTTTAAACTCTCTATGATTTGTTTTGACATGACTGTACAATGTAGCATACTCTCCCTATCTTAAAATCCTCAAATTTAATAGCATCTGCCACTTTCCCTCTGCCACACAAGGTAACAGACTGGGATGTGGTCAATATTTTTATGTGGGGAGGTATAATTAAAATATTTTTTCCCAGAAGCACGGAAATGATTCTGCCTACCACGACACTACACAGAACTATTAAGGAAAATGTGCAAATTAATTTTTTGTAGAAATTTTTTCGACATAAATAATTTCCTCTGGTTCTTACCATGTGAATTTTATTTTCAGGGTACTTTACTTTTTATTTTCACTTTAAATATGTGAAACTCGAATCTCAAGACATTGGCACAAACCATGGTTCTAGTTAGAAGAGAAGCCAAAGGCTCAATCAGGCTCTGAGACAGAAGACTTCCGCCTATAAATATTGTTCTCCACATTGTTCCCCAAAGAGGAAATGGGAAAGTGTGTGTGCTGCCAAAGCGAGCACAGGAAATAGGAAAGGGTGTGCTGATGAATAAATCACGGGTCTGTGAACTGGAGACCATGGGGAAGGTGGGCTATTTGTTCAAGTCTTTAAGCATTTCTTCTCACTGGCAGTCATACCAAATATTCTCTCAGACCTAAAACACTGAGGTATATTTTATAATAATAATAATAATTATATATATATATATATATATATATATATATATATATAATTTGATTTGATGTACAAACATAATCTTGTATAAGGGGAATATTATAGGCCTTGACCAACACCTCAGCTCTTAACAACTGCCTTTTTGTTCTTTGCTTTTTGATTCAACATACAATAAAGGAAGTAATGGAGTAATTTTCTTCCTATGCCTTTCATTTAGCACGATATTTTCCAGGTTCATCCATATTATTTCAAGTGCTAGGATTTCTTTCAAGAGTTTCATAGCCCTCCATCTCATACATAAGTCATACTTTGTTTTATTTACTTATCCATTTGTGGCATGTAGGTTTTTTATATGACTTGGCTAAAATGAAAAATTCTGTAGAAAACATGGAGGTGTTAATCTCTTTAAGATTTTTGTTTCAGTTTTGTATGATACATACCCAGGAATAAAATTGTTGGATAATAATTTATTTTGACTTTGATGGTTTTGTGGAACATGCATACTGCGTTCTGATCCTAAAAGGAGTCTCTTCTACATAGTGTAGCGCTAGATTTTGTTTTTGTCATTCTTATGTTAGTATTATCTATTCGGTCACTCCTTGCCTTTTGTATATGGACTATATTTAATGGACTATGTTTAATTCATATACTAAGATATTTTTGGTAAACAAGGACTATTGTTTTTGTAATTATTGGCTTTTATCTTCTGTTGGAATGATTTCTATAGTTTTTTTCAATTTTCCTTTATCTTTTATTACTTTCTTAAAGGCTTTGTCTGTGTGTTTGCTTCAAGGATTATACAAAGTTTCTTATAGTTTTTATGTATTTTAGAAAAGATGCTTCTAAAATATTTTTCTTTTCTGACTAGGTAATTTCACAAAACTTATCTTCAAATTTTTTAAGTCTTTCCTTTGCTTGATTGAGTTTACCGTCAACGTTCTCTGTGGTGTTTCCCATTTCATTATTATACTACTCTGCTATGGAATTTCTGATTATTGTTGTTAATGTTTTCTATCTCTTTATTGAACCCTTTGTGTTTTGTATTACTGACTGTTGTCTTGCAGATCATTGAACTTTTTAACAGGTGTGTGAATTCTTTCAGACAAATTTGTAGATCTTTGTCTCTTTGTGATCAGTTACTAGAAAATTGTGGTCTTTCTTTCTTTCTTTCTTTCTTTCTTTCTTTCTTTCTTTCTCTTGAAGTACTATGTCAATCTCTGAATATTTGAAGAAATAGTCATCCCATCAAGGCTTTATGTACATCAGAGATTTACTTTCTTAATATAAAAAGACCTTGTCTTAGTTTGCTTTCACTGCTGAGACAAAATACCCAACACCCAAAGTTAAAGAGGAAAAGGTTTAATTAGCTCAGTTTGTAGAAGTTTCAGTCCATAATGAGCTGGGTCCAAGGCAGGGTGGCACATGGCAGAGAGGCAACAGTTCACAGTGGCAGAAGACAACAAAAGCAATGAGCAGATGATTAGCCTCTATCTGTCCCTTTTATCTTATCCAGACTACTGGAACTAGGGTGGTGCTAAGCCAATCAGTGGACTGATTTAGTAATCACACATTCTTAATCCCATTATCACACATTCTAGATTCATCCACCTCTGAAAAAGCTCTATGACCACATGAGGCTTTGGGGGGACTTCTAGACATAAACCCCAACAGACCCTCATCTACATATGGATGTGAGCACATCAGCTGGGTGATTGTAGCAGTTTTGCCTTCATGAGACACAGGGGCATTTCAGTTCTTGGGAAAGGCACTGTAGCATTGCCTTTGTGGAGCTTCGTAAGCTGGAGTCAGTGTCAGGAAAGTCGGGAATGGGCCTCAGTGGCCAAGGCATGAGGTGTCTTTGGCACAGTGGGATCTGTCTGAGGTCTTCAGAGGCAAAGACGTCTACAGCCCTCCTAATCTGCTTTTCCTGCAGGGGACGATGCCGTGCCCAAGTGGATCTTCCTTGGGGCAAGGTCTAGCTTGAGGGTGTATCTGCCTAGGTGTTAGCACTGGTATCTGAGTGGTAGGTGTACACATGGTGCCCATACAGCTGAGTCCCAGGGGTCCATATGATTGTCAGAGGGGCTGCATAGTCCATCCATCTGGGAAGGGGTGCAGGAAGCAGTCCTGGTAGGAGAGAAAGAATGGCAAACAGCAGCATCTCTATCCCTGGAGAAGTGTGCAGTGAGGTGGATTCTTGGTAGCTCCATCAGGATCACTGAAGACAACGAAGGCCCTCAGTGACAAAATATCACTCTGGGGTGGTTGTGTTTTTCTCTTCTTCTCTGGAGAGAATTTACAGTCCCTCTCAGCACTGAACCCTGAGGGGTTGTGCAATGGGGTGGCTTAGGCCAAAATACTCCCTATACTTTCTAGGGAGCCATCTTTATTTTTTGTTTCAAGTATTGTCAATTTTTTACTGGATGCCAAGTTCTCTCAGGGCTACTTTTATTAATATAGAGTTTTTTTAATCATTGGTTTTTAGTAAAAGTGAGTACTGGGACCTTCTACACTATCTAGTCAAGGTACCTGGTGCTCTAGTATTTCTTTATAAGAGCTTCCACGGCCTTTTTCTAAAGGTACTTGTCTGACAAATGAAAATTCAAAGGTAGAAAACCTAATGATCCTTTAGAAATTTTAACTTTCACTGTTTCTTAATGAGAAAAATGTAATTCCTAAGGAGAAATATACACATATTATTTATTATTTTTTTTCTAAAGCTGACTCGGATATAAAGTAGGTTGTTGGTTTCTCTGATGTGATCTTTCATAAGAGCAGAGTAGCTGACAATTTGAGCACAGCTATAGAACGCTGTGTGATTGAATGATAAAATGCCATATAATTTTCACTATTGGGTTAGGTTCTCACTACCCATTCCATCGAAAAAACAAGAAAAGCAAGTTTTCTGCTGCCACAAACTTTGGTGGTTTTCTTGATATAAAAATAATATACTTACTCCATCCTCCTTTGAGCAATGTCTTTGAAATATTGCTAACCTCCATTGCAGATATTGTTTAATCTGCAAATTTATCAGCTAGTAAGACATTACTATCACTAATAATCATTATTCTCATTAGCCAGAGAATTGCTTCTTCTACTATTTTTCAACAAATGGACTACAGCTTAGTAGGCATACTGCAGCTTATTAAATTTTCACACACCATTAGCCCTTTTACCTCCCTTAAACTTTTAGCTTATATTTTCTCTTTATGACATTTTTCTCCACAAAGACATTTTTTTTTCTACTAGGGAAACATATAAAATGGTATCTCAAGCTGTTTAGTATAATTGTCTTGTGTCATGTTGTTTTAAAGCTACTTAAAACACTGGCTCAAGGAAGGATGTGAAAATGTGTTGAATTAATCCTTTCACCAACCTGTTTAGACTGTGTGAAGAGTAGCACATTTATTACTAATATACAACTTAAAAACAATACTTACTGCCAAGCAACAAGAACACCTTTGCTTTGACTGTCACCACCCATCATGAATGCATCCCCACAATTTTTTCAACAGGATTGTTTTTTTCAAGGTTGAGCTTACTATGAAATCATTTACCTTTTTAATCCTCTTCTGTTCATTAATTATCTCAAGATTATTTCTTAAAATATTTCTATGCAGTGCTTTGACTTTACTACCAAAGCTTTTGCCAGATTAGGTAAGAAGTGGTCTTAGAAGAAGGGATAAAAACCAAAAAAATAGGCTTTCTTTCCTGCTTTATTAATTTGTTGTTTCAGGTCTAGGGATATAGCTCAGAGGCACAGGCGCCTGCCTGGCAAGTGCAAAGTCCTGAGTTAGACTCTTGGTAGAAAAAAAAAAAGAAAGAATTTGTTGTTTCTTTCATATATTTTTGGAGAAGTTAATCTGTAAATCAGTAGCATTATAATAATTTTTTTCAAGGAGAGAAAAGTTCATTTGGCTCACAGTTTGTGGAGTCCGTGCTTGACTGGCTCCAAGGCGGGGTGGCACATAGTACAGAGAAACAGTTTATGGTGGTGGAAAACAGCAAAAGCAGCAAGAGCAAAACGGGAAGGAGAGCAGCACTGTAAGATTTTACAAGTAAACTTGGATGAACAACTCCCTGAAGTAGCATTTTACAAACGCTAGGCCCGCACATATGAGCTCAGAAGTTATCAACTTCACAACAAGAAATCCCTTGAACAGACTAAAAATCAACAATATTTTTTTAATACATTCACAAGGGAATTGAGGTCATATGGGAACATGCTGCCCGGAAACTAGGGAGAGACGCACAGCTTACTGGGCTCTAAAGCCTTTATTCGGACCTGATAGTAATATTTAAAGGGTGACTGACTCATTTTTCAGAGACAGAGAATAGACTAGATGGAGTGAGAAAAACTTCTGGGAGTCTGTCCTTAGGAAGGTCCCCACGCTTTCCTGAGTTTTGTCTCTAGAAGCCCCATCAGGTCCTCAGGGAGACAAACAGGAAAAATCTCTTCATATGTCCGCTGGGGGAATGTAAAACAGCAGCTATCTTGAAATAAACTGATCTCCTTAGCAAAAGGCTTGTATGCAAAGGAAATTGTTTACTGGACTCCAACCAACTCCTGTATTATCAGATTTTAACTGATCCAAAGAAAGGAAGCAATCTAACTCCCATTTGCTTCTAGCCTTTCTTCCTCACTAGTGGAATGAGGGAATAAAACAAAAAACTGAAAATCACTTGTGAAGGTTGTAGCCCAGAGACAGCAGCAAGAAACGACTGAAACCTAATCAGAACAACATACATAGCACCTCACCTACTTCACCATGAAGAGCACTGCTGTAAATAATAGGGAATTCCAGGTGAAAGAACTGTAAGAAGAGAGTAAGGAACCTGGAAGGTTTAAAGGCAGCAGACAAGGACACTCTGAGAATTCAAGGGAACTGCACGACATCAAGGGCATCAGTAACACTAAGGGAAAGGAAGAGTGCCTTTAAGGGGTTCCTTTGCATACTGGGAAAACAATCACTGATCTATACATATGGCAATAGCAATCTGCAAAGCAAGGAGAAAAATGACCAAACAAGAAAGGAAGAAAGAAGGAAGATGTCCATTCAGTGGGTACTCACAGCTTTGTGAGATTTTCTTTTAAACCAGACCTTGGTACCCATACAGTTTTGGAGCTAGCTTCTTCTTTCTGCAGGGCTCTTTCTGTGAAAAAAATTATGTCATTATTTATTACAGACTTCTGTTAAAGTCTTCCATATCTCCACCTCCAGCCTTTATACCTCGTGACCAACTCGCCTTTTACAAGTGTGAAGGAACACAGGCATAGCTAAGAAGTTACTGTGTCTCACAGTCCTGGCAATAATTCCTCTTCTGAGGATGGGAAATTTTATTTTAGAATAGTAGATGTAGTGCTAGATGGATCTTAGTGTACCGCTTCCCTTTGCATTTCCTCCTGGCAGCTGTATTTGAGGATACTTTTGTTCATTCTTGAACTGTGTTTCTAGGATGTCAGAAAGTCTATAAAAACCCTCAACTGCAGTGTTTTTTAACTTGTGAGATACTTTTAAGCCTTGCGGCTGATGTTCCATCTTGTTCATCTGTTTTCCTCAGGGTAAATGGTTTCTGCATAGTGCATTACTCATTAAATCTAACTACTTCATCTCAGATTAACTTTTATGTCCAGGGAAACCTTAACATGAGTTTTTGGTTATAATTATTTATCTGTGCTGAAATATTAAAATACAATTCCAAATTATGTTTACTTACATATAAAATGTGTGTGTTTTATACTCAAATGGACATGCTTTTTATATTTTATGTAAGGCATAGAAAGTCATTGTAAATTCTTTTATATTCATCCAAGTTTATATTTTCTCTGGTATGCGCTAAGTTGAATGAAGTTTTGTAAAACTGCTCACTTTTGAAAGTTTGTGAGTCTTTACCAAGTCTCTTTTATATCTCACTGAATTTATCTCATTTTCTAGTTTTTAAAACTAATTGTATATTAGAAAATGTATGTGTGCTAACATACCCCATCTAGGGACTTTGCCTAGAAGCAATCTTTCCTGGGCATAATCACGCACAGAAGATTATCAGCACAGAGAAACAGTGTGTAAGTAACATAGTTGAACTACCTTAGTTTACAAATGCTTCTGTTTGTGAGCAGTTTGGTTTACAAACAGAAATGTTGGCACAATTTTGTTTTTACTGGTGAATTCTGTATCGGGTGACTGAGATGACTGTGACCATCTTTCCTGCATGAACACAAACATGCCATCTTTTCCAGAATCACAGAACAAATTAAGTTGATGAATCCAGGCACCGCTCTGTATAAATCTGTAGCCCCGGGAAAAAGTGGAGATTTTACAATTGAGCTTTACTTTTTCTCTTTCTCAATATATATATTTATATTCCTTTGCTGTAAGTCCTGAAGACTCTTTCCTACTTAAGGCTTTTTGGTCCATTGTCATTTATCTCAGTGTAAGTCATTATCCTCTTTTCAAAATTGCCCTTGTGATATCCTGAGGGCTGCAGCTAGGGAAGAAATTTTTGTAACAATCTACACGGTACACATTAGGAATCTGATATGCATGATAGCAATACTGCAAAAAGCAATAACATTGTACTTGCAAGCCATGAGGCATGCTTTGCATTTCTCACCCAGCCACGCCCCTCTGTTGCCTCCAGACCCTTTTCAGGAAGATGCTGAGGGTGAGCAGGGATGAGAAGGCGCTAGCTCGCTTGGCCTCAGTTGTGCGTTGATCTCACACTAATGTCAGAGCACCACATCTAGGGTGCTGCCGAGGTCTGTATATGGCCATGGCAGGAAATTTTCTCTACTCTACACAGCGGAGAGTTCCTGCTGCCAATGTGAGTACAGAAAATTGAAGCAAACTTTAAGGAATTTACTGTAGGTTTCAGGTAATTGGCCACAGGGCACCTGTCCAAAGGCCTAGATGTAGGATGATGTGGCACAGCTGCCTGGTTGCCTTCACATCAGGATGGAAGACTTGAAGCCCATCTGGGTGGTGGAACGAGTGGGGTTCAGAAACAAACATCTTACATGTCAATCGGCCCTTCCTCTTCCGTCCTCTTTCTTCAGTCTCAATTCCCTTTGGTCTGGAGCCCTCCGGCACCCAGACACACGAACCCTTGAGTTCCCAATCCCTCTCTTGCCAATCTTCCATTGTGTTTTTCCAGTTGCACAGCATAGAGCATCATCTGCAAATGCGGGGCTTCTCTCCCACACCTCGAGGGTTTCCTGCTAATTTTGTTTGGGAAGAAGGGATGTGTCAGGGGTGGTGTCTGCATCTGCTGACTGTGTTAAAGGAGCGTAAGGACTACTTTCCCACTGGGAGAAGGAAAATGGAATGGGGCAGAAGCTTTCACTCCAGGCTGGAACATATTTTCATCCAAAGTATCTCAAAGCAAATAGAACTCCCACTGTGACAATTCATTTATTCTAAAGGTCCCCATCTGGTCCCTGTGAGAAATTCATATTCCCTCCATCGATAGAACATTCACATTATTTGTAAGAAACAAATAACTCCAGCCTTGGTATAGCATAAGAGCATCTGCCTTTCCCTGTCCTGGGCTACCTTGAAAATTGTCTTATATTAATCGGTAATGAGAGGTGCTATGCCTATTTCCTTCTGTTCAATTCCTAGATTTCTTCCAGAGCAATTGGAGAGCTGTGAATGAAACTTAATCCCCCAAGTCATGCTTATAATATTATCTGTTGAGTAGGGTCCCAAGTGTATTAATTCAGGAGACTCAGAGCCTCTAAGAATGTAGCGTTTTGCATTTCTACTCTAATCAGTGTAGGTAGATTTTATGCCCTGTGTCAAGCAGAAATCTTTTTAGGTACCTCAATGAAACATCCATTTCCATCTTACTTTTTGAAATTTTAGAATAAAAATAATCGGAACAAAGTGATAGATACTTTATTTATGAAAGGAGATAAGAGGACAGTATACAAGATGGGGTTCAGAACCTCTATGCTTTTTTTGTTTCTGAGGATAATGAAATCTGTATTCACAACCATTAGATATCTGAATCTTTGGGGGAATTTTTCTGATACATATATATTATGTATCACATATATATATCACAAGCCATGGTAAATTAAATTTTGAAACAGTTATTACATTAAAAGACAAGTTGTCCTCAGTTCATCTCTAAATATTCCCTCTCATTTTGAACACATGTATCCTATCATCCTTGACACTTTCCGAAGCAGTTCTGGAAGTCTTTCTTCATGCATGTGTTTAGTTTTGCTATTACAGCTGCTTCAGTGTTCTGAATCCATTCGAAGCATTTACCTTTCATGGTCATTCTGACATTGGCGAATAACCAGAAGTTGCATGTGCCCAATCTGGTAAGGTGGATGAGGGCACTCAGTGATGTTTTTATTTGACAGAAATTGCTGTAAAGATTTGACGAATGAGAGGTGATCATAAAATGAATGTTTAAAATTTTAAAAAATTATTACAATAAAAGATATATCAAAATTAATCCCTTTCAAAGTACCCAAAGTACTTGTCCTGCTACAAACATGCTTTACCTATCACTTTTGACAGTGGGTCTTTTGGTGTAATAACTTTTAAAAAATTAAAAATTCACTGTATTTTTTATCACTCCTGGTATACCTTTCACTGTGCTAATTTTGCAAGAGTTTGATAAATGCTACATATCAGAACTTTAATTTTTCTTCTTGAATTTTCCTTTTCACTTATATTCTGTAACTATCACTCATCTTTAGTACTTAACATTCATATATTTTTCTTTCATCTTTTCTAGACCTCTTTTTATTCTTTTGTTTTCTCATTTGCTTGCCTGGACACTATCATTACCAAATAATCTTCTCTTTATTGTCTTTTAAAATTAATTTTAGACGTTTAGCCTCTTTCCATGGATCTCAGTGCACCAAAAAGAGTGAACTCATGGTGGTGCGTAGAGGTGGTAGCCACAGCATCTTATTCCTCCCCTTTGCAAAATGAAATACCATTGTGTATTTTATGAATTTATGAATTATGTATAGTGTCATGAACCAGCAATTGTGTTTAGAAGTTCTAGGAATACAAAGATGAGTCAGTTATACTTCTTGAAGTCAAGAACCTTATAAAGCAAGCTCCCCTAGAGATTTCTGATCTGTATACTTGTATATGATGGCAAATCATTCATGGCTTTGACTCTGTTATAGTGATAAGTTATTGTGGCTCTGTATTCCTCTGAGCGGGTGTTGATACTTTGATCACACATCCTTAACCACACCTTTGGCATTGCTAGAGAGTGAAGGTAGCCTGGAAATTTAGTTTTCCTAAATAATTGAGAATGTTCTGAGTTCTTCATGTACCTGAAAGATTTTCTCAGCTGGAAATCATTTATAAAGTAATATGCCTCTCATTTTATAACCTTTTGTGTATTACTCAATGTGAAAAGTAGGAACTGAAAAGAAATGGGATTAATCATAACGAAAAAATTATAAAGTAACTACATAATACAGATCAATCATTTTCGTATAATTCACTCACAGTAAAAAGAGTTCATATTTTCGTATGGTTTATAACAAGTGATATGTTTTTATAGTGCCAGAAAAAACTTAGTTGACATGTACTAATTGCTACTGTGTGATAGTTGTTCTGCTTTTACATGTGTTCTGGAATTTACAACCCTGGCCGAGCTCTGCTTGCCTTTCTTTCTTTCTTTTATTTTATTTTATTTTATTTTATTTTATTTTATTTTAAAGACAAAAGAATGGAGACATATGAACCAGAAAAGCCATAAACAATACAGAAAATACAAAGTTATACAGAATATAGTAGGGAATTAGAACTGGATGTTGTATTACATAGTTATCTTCACATTAGTTAACACAAAAACATTAAAGGAAATACCAAATTATAGATAA
>PVLD010029875.1:0-17506 GCA_004027595.1 Dinomys branickii
GCAAATTCCCTACTATCTTATCTATAATTTGGTATTTCCTTTAATGTTTTTGTGTTAACTAATGTGAAGATAACTATGTAATACAACATCCAGTTCTAATTCCCTACTATATTCTGTATAACTTTGTATTTTCTGTATTGTTTGTGGCTTTTCTGGTTCATATGTCTCCATTCTTTTGTCTTTAAAATAAAATTAAAAAGAAAAAAAAAGATATATAAAGATGGCACATTTATAGGCACACGAAGCAGAGTTTTCGTTATCAGAGCCAGAGGAAGTGAACTGGTGAAACGGTGGGGAGCTGTTTAATGGGACAGACTTGCCGTTAGTAAGACGAACAGTTTCCGGAGATCTGTTGCACATGCACGGGTCGGGAACAATGTAAGCGGAGTTAACACTACTAAATCGCACACTTAGAAATGGGTAAGGTGGTATATTACATATCGAGTATTTTTCTACTGCTTTTTAATGACTCTTCACATAAATAAATAAACCAGAAATAGAACAAAACAAAAATTAATTGAGAAATAGGTGCATAAAGTAACATAAGTAGCAACATGTTGCCGATTGGTGCCCCTGCTATTTTTGTTATCTCTGTGTTACACCAAGGGAAAGGGAGACAGGTCCATAATGTTAGAGGGGACCCTAAAAAGATCTTCTGAAAAATGTTAGTATAATTGGTGTGCCTATGTGTGTGTGTCTGTACCTCCCATCGGTCTACTGAATTCTTCTCTCTCTTTTTTTTTTGAGACATAGTCTCACTATGTAGCCCAGGCTGAACTTGTGGTGATCCATGTTGCCTCAGCCTCCTGAGTGCTCGAATTACAGGTGAGCACCACCTCACCCAGCTCTGAATTATTCATTTTGATTAAATACAAAAAACTTCACAAGGGGGTTGTATGTTTAATTCCAGTTTGTTGATCAAATCCTATATGATCGGGAGGGAGAGGGGAGAGTTGGTGAAGGGCAAGGCAGGCCTGTGCTTACAGTTTATAAATTGGTTTCAAAACAAATAGAGCAAAATGAAAGAGGATAAAAACATCGATCCAAATGGGTTTTAACTTGTTAGACTGCTTCTTCTGGAGGGGTAAAACACTCTGAGAAAGAAGGTAGCTATATTTAGAAAATGACATAATTGTTCGGGGCCACTAAACAGTCATTTGGTGACTGTCTTAGAGTGCTAAATTCTTCCTGTATCCCTGGGGAGTAGTTTTAGACATGAAGAGATTATTTGGCATAAAAATATACTCATTAATATACTATGAAATTCCACAAAACTGAAATGCGAAGTGTGAATTAATAGGGAAACCTATATTATGGCATTAAATAATAGAAATTTGCTTAATTATGCTTAGAGACTATTCCACGAGTTTTAAAAATTTATATATTCACTGTAGGTGGCAATGAAAACTTCATAGACAGAGAATTCATCTGATCTAAAATATATATTATTTATAAACTTTTATGAATACCACATTTTGTCTTTTGATGTAAATAGCCAGATGTTACCCTGATGGGCAATTTAAAATTATTCAAATATGCTATGGCTCACTTTTTCAAGTAACTATATTGCTCAATTTAAAAAGAAACTTAAGACAAGTAAAAGGGCGAGGCATGCAGTTGCAACAGTTTCTTTCAAAAGTACTGCAGATCCCAAATGTCTGAAATGTTGAAATACAGCAGAAATTCCTTGAGATGCTCACAGAACAAACATAGAAACAACACTTACCCAATAATGTTGCATCCCCATAATAATGAATTTTGTTTAATTCAGAGTTTCAGAAGCAACAATGATTTAACTATTTTGCCAAACTGATGGTATGATTACCAGTAATGATGATGCCTGATACTCCTCATGTACTGAAAATGAATATCATTTAGAAAGTCTTTTTTAGGAAAGAATCTTTCAGAAGTGAACATTTAGGACCATATTCTGACGTAACCTGTACTGTTGTGTACCATTAGTGTAATGGGAATTTTGAATAAGCATGAAAAAAATATTCATTTGGGAGTCTGATTTCCAGTTTGGGTCTATGGTAATACTGCACCTGGTATCTTTAAATAAAATGAGGAGTTTATGCATGCGGAGGGTGGTGATAGATGATATGCTAAATAGCCATTCTTAGGCTGTAAGGGCTGATCTTTTAGGGCTTTGAAAGCTCTAAATTTCAATTAAAATTGAAAGCAAAGATACAAGCCAAGAAACAGAAAACTGGGTTATGATGTATTTAGTCTCAGATTTTCAGTTTTACATGACAATTTAATGTAGACTATAACCATAATGACAAGAAAAATTCTTTTATGTTCTTATCTTTCTTTGTCAAAAACCCCATGTATCTCAGGCCATCACATGAATAATATATTTTTGCCCAACTAATGAAGATGCTAATCATTTCTTGCATGCTTGAGGACAGCATCTGAACAGTGCAGTGTCTGAAGGAAAAAGGAAACAGCGGCTGAACCCAGTTATCTGAGTTTGGCAACTTCTACCTAGTATCTTCGTGGGAATGTGTACACTTGCCTGTGTACGGGTGATTGTGGCTGTCCAGCAGGATGGTAGTTGTGAATTTATGAGTAAATGGTGACTTTCTTTTCTTTTGTCATAGATTATTTTCATAAATCCTGTCCTTGGATACCAATTCATGGTGTCCTTAATTTGCATTACAAAAAAGCATCATGACCTAACCCACCAAATCAGATCATTGCTGGCTAAACATTTTTAGTCTGGCTCTTTTGTCTTGATATATTTCACACATAATTGTTCATCTTTTAACCGCCCAGGAAACAGTGCCTATACCCCTAGGTTCTTAGGTGGTTTATAGGTTTATAGCTTTTCCATGGTGATATGGGTGCAGTCTATTATGTTATGATCAGCAGTGACATGATAGAGATGATTTATTTTGAATGACATAACAGTAAGGTTCATGGTGGGTGTAGGTTCTTTTCTTTAATTAAAGACTGTCCTTATAATACCATTCATCATCTCAGTGACACTGAGTTTGGCCTTCTTGGACACCACAGAAAGACTGGTAGTTACTCAGATGCCCTTTGTGGAGTTAACTGCCGTCTGGGCATGTCCAGGAGGCTGGTAAACATCCTTCTCACCTTGGTGCCCTTTGGGAAAAATGTGATTGAAAATTTGGTTTCAAAGATGTCGCTGTAGGGGAATGTTGATCAAAATGTCAACACACTTTCACTTAAAAAATTACTATGTTCTAGAAGAAAACGAACATATTGGGAAAAAATCATAGCTGACTGTCCTTCGGACAAAGGACTTCTCTCTAGAATATATGAAGAATTAAAAAGCATCAGCCCCCTCATTCAAAGACCCAATCCAAAAATGGGCAGCTGAGATGAATACACACTTCTCAGATAAAGAAATACAAATGGCAAATAAATACATGAGAAAATGTTCAGCATCAGTAGTCATTTGAGAAACTCAAATTAAAACAGCACTGAGATTTCACCTCACCTCAGTAAGAATGGCTAGCATTAAGAAGTCAACCAATAACAAATGCTGGCGAGGCTGTGGAGAAATAGGAACTCTTCTCCACTGCTGGTGGGAGTATAGACTGGTGCAAGCACTGTGGAAATCAGTTTGGAGATTCCTCAGTAAACTAGGCCTAGCGGTCCCATTCAACCCAGCTATTCCCCTTCTGGGTATTTTCCCAGAAGCTCTGAAAACATCGTATCACAGCGAAATATGTGCATCCATGTTCATGGCAGTGAAATTTGTAATAGCTAAATTGTGGAAGCAACCTAAATGTCCATCCACTGAAGAATGGATAAAAAACTGTTTGGTATTTTTATATAATGGAATATTACTCATCTATAAAGAAAGATAAACTCGAGGCTTTTATAGGCAAATGGACACTAGAGATCACAATCATAAGTGAAATAAATCAGACCCACATGTGTAAGCAACATATTATCTCACTAGTGTAAGAACCTGAAAGACAATAAAAATTAGGAGGCATGATAGACATTGTGAAACGAAAGGAAAATGCTCAAAAACAAAGAACAACTGGGATGAAGGAAAAGAGAAAAGAAAGAAGGGGAAAATTATGTATATATGCATATACAGGAGAGCTAACATAGTTGTAGTGCTGACTTCTGTTGCTTTATTGAAAGGAACAGTTAATGTTTAACTGTTTGATCAATCTTACATGACTATATTTGTTTACCTGAGTAACCAATTTGAAGATATCAATATATAATACAACCATGATTGGTTTCCTATCACCTTGTCTGAAATTCAGTACTGCCTGTATTGTTTTTGTATTATTTTGTAAATGTATGTGTGTTTGTTATTATGTTTTTGTCCTTTTACCTTTAAAATTAAAAAAATTAATATGTTCTAGAGATTTCATATACAGCATGAACACCATGTTTATTTTAAAGTATTATATGGTTGAAATTTAACTAACTTACTGAGTAGTTTGTGGTAATTACTTCATATTATATATGTATATCAATTTATGTTGTGTATGTATGTATATATAATGTGTGTATATGTGTGTATGTATCTGTGTGTACGTATATATATATATATATATATATATATATATACCCCCAATAAAGTACCCCAATAAAGCTCTAAGAAAAGGAAAGAAAGAAAATGCCAAAGTAACCCAATAAAGTAATTTGAGAATAACCAGTAAATCAGTTATATTTTGTGTGATTGTAATCAATGACAGAGTGATGATGCTTAGAAATGATAGTTCAGGTGATCTATGAATACATCTATAAACTTTAGGTCTCTGAGACGGTCCATCTGCTCCCCTTGCTCTAGAAGTAAGTTTGGAACCACTATGGACCGAACAGAACTGCTCTTATCTCCACCTGTGTGGGTGAGAAATGACAAGAAGTAACTTTCTGTGGAATGTGTATCACACCGGAGGCTTTATACATACACTTGCAAATCAGTGTACGATCAAGTCAGGATTATCATTCCTGTGCTCGGAACAAAGCTGAGTTTCAGAGGTAAATGGCTGTTCAGACAGTGTGGTTCTGCTGTTCTAGCTCCTTCCACAAAAGTGCGCTACTTCTCACATCTCACTGAGGACCAAACTCCAACTAAAGGACGAGACTTTGTGACTTGGGCTTCTAAAGAAGGTAGTTCCTGTGGTTGTCTTCCAACAGTTTCGTGCAGACCGATAGGCCTGGACATAGGCTAGTGCTGACGTGGAAATGCTCCTGCTAGCAAATGTAGGCGAAGCCTACCTTATGAGTGCAAGAGAAACCTCTGATAATTTGAATATGAAATGCTGCGCACTCCAAAACAAAGGAAAAGCTTGCACTGTCTCAAATTCTTATTTAATACTGAACATGGAACCTAGGACCAGAAAGAAGTTGATGCCTTCAAAACCCCTGCCAGGCGGTGAAGTTGGTTGTCTTCTATCACAGCAGGTGATATTAATTAAGGATGCAAATTTCAATTAAAACTGAATATTCCAGTTGTGTCTGGGCCTAAAGGGTAGGTGTGCTTGGACTACTTGGTCCTGTTAAGCATTAAACTCACGGTTACAAGCTTTATAAACAGTTTATTTTTTCAATATATTAAGGCTCTGGTGTTTTGTGGCTATTTAATCATACTTTCTCACAACAGAAGCAAACAACCTCCCAGTGCACATAGATAATGTTTACAAGGACCTTCCCTAAGAATCCTCTTGTTTCTCCTCCTTCCTTCCCTCCATCTCGACCCCCTCTCGTCATTGCTGTCCCCTTTCCTCTCTTCTCCTTTCCCTTTGTCTTTAATGCCCAGGTGGTTTGATCCACTGATAGAGTGCTGCAGTTGGAGGCATTTTTACGGTGCAGTAGCAGATGGATCTAACTGTGAGAGCAAAGTCCTTGAATAAACGGAAGGGTGAGGCCCAGGGCCCGGAAGGTTGAGGAATTAGCCCTGGGTAGCGTGGATGGGGCTTAGCCTGCAGCTGGAGCTGGAACTGGAGGGAAGGAACCAGTGTGGCTAAGAAGCAATCATGTGAGTAAAAATAATATATTATTATGTGATATTATTGAATAATAATTTATTTTCCCACAGAAGCTTGTCGGCTGATTGGTGTTGAGAAGTTGAAGAGCTCATTGCTGCTCTAAGAGTGAGAAGCGTATTAGTTTGTAGGACTGCCATTACTAAGTGCAATATTAGGAGGCTTAAAAGCAGTGGAAACTTAATTGCCACATGGTTCTGCAGGACAGAAGTCCCAAAGTGAGGTGTGGCAGAGCCTGGTTTTCTCTGCAGCCCCCAGGGGAATGTTTGCTTGCCTGTTCCTAGCTTTGGCTGGCTGGCTGGTGGTTCTTGGCGTTCCTTGGTTTGTAGACTCATTACTTCTGCCCACGGCCTTTGCACGACCTCTGTGCTCAGTGTTTCTCTTTTTTCTATAAGGGCACTCATGAGTGGGGTTAGGGCCCCACCCTCCCACAGTCTGATGCTGTGTGTACAGGTCACTTCCGCAGTGACTGTACTTTCAAACAAGTCACACCGGGGGCACGGGAAGTTAGATTCCAACATATTCTTGGAGGGGACTAATTCAAGCTATACAATAGGAAAATATGAAATATGTGGCTTGAAGCGGAGGGGAGTGGAATAGGGTGAAGAATTAACAGTCACAACTCTGAGGCCAAATTTGAGGTTTGCATTTACAAAGTCTAGAGGATCACTATCTATGTGGTCACTTCACACTATGATAGCATGGATATACATGCTGTGTGTGTGTGTGTGTGTGTGTGTGTGTGTGTGTGTGTACTGGTTTAGATTTTATTTTGAAATGATTTTAGTAACTTTGATTTTCTTCCAGAGTACAAAAATCTCTCTCCTTCCCGTGGAAGCATGGCCTTACCAAACAGCATGTACCTCTTTGAATCCAAACTGCTCCTGTGACAGTGCAACAGATAAAACAAGGAAAAAGTTTACTTTAAACAGGAATGTTCTTATAATCATGAAGATAAATTTTTATTCAGTAAATGAAACTATATAGTTTGAGAGTAAATTACTTTCACACCAGATGGATGGTCTCTTTCTTAGGACTACTCCAGCTCAAAAACAAAGAAATTCCCTGGAAACCTTGCTGAAATGTCTTTCCGTATGGTGAAGTATTTAAAGGAACACCTGTGAAAACAGCCTTTTCTGAGCTCTTTTTGAGGGTTCAGGGAGAAAGCAGTTCTGGGGTTTGTAAGCCTGAGATCCAGCCCATTCTTTCTCAGCTCAGGAAGCTAAGAATGGCCAGAGAGCTGGGAAAGAAAAGGGAAAGAATCCCAAGAGCGAACTTCATCTACAGTTGAAGGGAGGTGAAGAATTCCTGGCACTGTGTTACTGAGTTACAGAGGCAGAATTTGAATCCAGTTCTCTATAATCCCAGCCACTGTGACCTTCCTTCCTCACCACTTGGACACATTTGGAACTTCTTGAGGTATGTTGGTTTCTTCCTTCAAGCCGTTATACATGGCAGTGACCTGGGCGTGGCTGTCACCTCTGTTTACGGTGCTTATTTTGTAACACTCATGACACGTGTATTGGGGTGAGACTGTGTCTAAGAGGTGACAATATGGCCACTGCCCATTCCCTGACCCAGGTGACTTACACCTCCATCCCGCAACCCACAAACACGTATCGAATGCAAACACGTATCGAATGCGTCAAGCGCTTGCTGTACGTCAGGAAGTATGATGAATTCCTCACCCCATGAATACACAAGCGCTGGTCTCTTGACCTTGCCTCAACTGCCAACACCCCTCCTACCATTAAAACAATTTAGTCAACGTCAGCCATTGAATTTAGGTGTACACAATGGGGGAGGGTAGGAGTAGGAGATCAAGGAAGATTTGAGGAGGGAAGTGATGCGGAGGGAGAGAATGTGGCTGGTAGGCTGTTTGGGAAAAGGGCGTGGGCTGCAGCTGGGAGAAATGGTCCCAGGTGCAGTCTGTGGCTGACATAAACTCAACTGTGTTGTTCAGCTGTCTTGGAAGCTTGCACACAGCTGTGTATGTGTGTATCTTAAAGAACAACTTGACATAAAAAAATATGAGGGGCCCTTCAACCTGGCCTAACACAGAGAGAATGGGTGCAGACCAGGATCACGCATTGGCATTAAGTGAGGGAAGCAGTTCAGGTGAGTGGCAGGGAGTGACCATGCACAGTAAGCACGGCCAGTGGTGACAACCGTGAAGGCTGAATGCTCAGGCTTAGAAGAGAGATGTAGAGGAGGCGGGGGTGAGGCTGGGTGTCTGCAGGGAGATAGAACAGGAGCAAAATCATGAACAACTCAAAGGGCCTGAACTCGGCATAATTTACTAGAACTCCCTGCACTCCTAAGGCCAGAACTTGCTCACTGTAGAAATGTTAAGTCAGTCTCACAATACCACACACTAATAATTGTTGAAAGACGAGGAGACCCAGGGGTTGAGAGGCCGAGTATGTTGCATGAGGTCCCACAGCTGGTGGTACAAAGGCTGGAAAAGCCAGGCAGTTTGGTTCTGGACTCTTATGCTTTTAATCTCATTACTAAAGTGTCTGAGAAATGTGAATCTCTGGCCTGAATGTCACATGGCAATTTGGTAACTGTCTCTTAAACATTGTGCCAATCCTTATTCTTGGTGCTGGGGTTGAGCAGTGAATGAATGGGTGGGCTCTCTATCTCTGCTAGCTTAAAGGAAAGTGAGGGTGCAGGTGGATAGAGTACAATAACATACCGTGAAATAGCAGGGCTGTGCTGCTCGATGTGGTGGCAGTGTGATGGGAACTGGTGTTTACTCTGTATTTTATTTCATTGAAATTAATTTAAAAACTGATAGTTTGGTTATTGGAAAAATTTTAATTATACATGTGGAACGACCTGGGTATGTGCAAATATTTTTCAATTGTAAATTTTATGAATTCCAAATACATAGAAAATGCTTCATGGGAAAATTTAGTATCTGTATTGAGATTGCACTGTCAGTGTAAATTATACCCTAAACTTCACAGACTTAGAAAGCAAAGAATATAAGGTAGTTTCTTAATAACTTTTATATTGGTTATGTGTTGAAATAATATTATTTTGGATATACTGGGTTAATAAAATATTGAAATTAATCTCACAAGTTTTTTTTTACTTTTTAGGCCTTTTTTTTTTTTTGGTATCAGGAAATGGACTGATGACCTCAAGCTTGCCAGGCAAGTGCTTATGCTGCTGAGCTACATCCCTGGCCCGTCTTTTGACTGTTTAAAGGTGCTTGTTAGAAGTGTTAATATTTGCTATGATGCTTGTGTTATATTTCTGTTAGAGAGAGTACTCGTAAGGAATGGTGTGTGATGAACAAAATAGAACAGAGTAATATAATGGTGAGCACTAGGTGGTTAATTCACTACCTGCAAATTGTGTACCACTGCAGTAAGATCATTCATTATGCACGCTGCCTTTTTAACAGACTTTTGGGTATATATTACAGTATTGCTAGTTATGGGCACAGTGTTTGCGCAGAAGATTTCTAGAATGCATTCACCTTGTACAACTGAGACACTACACCTATTTGATTCCAAGGTAATTGTCCCAAACAGTGAGAAACCTGACTTCTGCAGCTAGACCACCAGGATTCATCAGGCAGCCAGTTTATGTTGTGTCACTGGACAGGGGCTGGAGGAATTTATTCAGATGAAAGAATTCCTCGGGGGAGAATGAGACCCTTCTTTCAAGGAGCCCAAGTACATATTCTTCCTACATAACGAATGCGGGGAAGAAACCTGGAGTATCTGTGGCGGGCATACCAAGTGCCAAGTAGGAGATGTCACGTCCGAAGCCTGGGCTTGGAAGACCAGAGTGAGGAGTTCAGAATCACTTTTTATTCACACTGGGAAGTCACTGGGTGGTATCTCAAGGGACAGTTGCTTCTAGAGAAGACAGACAGCAAAATAGAAGCATGTCACCGAGTCAGAGCAGTTGGCAGAGCTCTGTGGATACAACCTGTCTCTACTGGAGCCTTCGTGGTGGAGCACAGGTGCCAAAGAACCAGGAACTGCAGCAGACATCTTAATGTCACTCCTGTGGGCATGCATGGGTTCTGAGTTGCGAGTCCTCAGTTGTGGTCACAGGCTGGTGAGGCCCTTGTATATTTGAATTTCACTAGGACATGATCTGGCACACATTACGTGTTTGAGAGGTGTTTACTGAATTAAAAATATTGATGGTAACTCCTGAGATCAAATTCCCATGTCAAAATTATCCCTCTTCCTATTCCTCCTATCGGGGCATGTTATAGAGGTGGTTTTCTGAACACAAGTAACACTAAATCTAAGTGTGGAGATCTTGCTCACCGCCACCCTGTACTGAGGAAGAGGCTCACAGTCAAAGACTGAATTCTCCTGGCCACAGACTATAGTGGATTTTTATGGGAGTAAAGAGCAAGGGATGAGGGTAAATCCTGCACTGTGGCTCACCACAGGAGGTGACGGAGGTGGTGAGGGCTGATTGGATTTGCTGGAAATGAACGCATTTAGCTCTCCTGAGAAGGAGGCAGCAGAGTGTGGCAGTGAAAGAAAGCTGCTGCAGACATCAGTGTGGTGCTCTTGGGTTTGGCCATTCTCTGTGGTGGGAACTTGCGAAAATCACTTTCTTTTCTGGGCCCCTCATAGAAATTAGAAGCAAGCGAATTTTCTATCCTCTTAAAGTCCTTGGATATATTCCGGCTGCATTGGCCGGATGTGTAAATCAAACCCTTAATAAACACTACAGTAATTTATTTCATTATCTTCCCTGTTGGACCATTTTATTGATTGCCACATAAACTCTACCTTCCTGAAGCCTACTAGTTCTGGATAATTTACATTTTTTTTTAATTTTAGGGAGAAAAAACCCACAAAATTTCAAAACAAGATAATAAGAGGGTAACAATGGTTAATATATTGCTTATTGTTATCTTTAAATTAGTTACTCAGACTATGAGACAGAGGCATTTAATTGTACAAACAATTAGCACAAACCTTTCTTTTCAATGAACTAAGAGAAATTAGTACTATAACTATCATATATATATATATATATATATATATATATATATATATATAATGTGCTTTTCCCTTCCTTCTTTACTCCATTCCCTGTCCCAGTTTCTCTTTCATTATGAAATTTCTTCCCATTTTACAGTATCTATTGTATGGATCTTATTTACTCTTTCAGCTTCCCACTAGGGAGGCAATATGATGTTTACATTGTAGTTCTGGTTTATTTCACTTATGAGTATGGTCTTGAGTTGTATCCATTTACCTATAAAAAGACTCCAGTTTATCCTTCTTTATGGCTGAGTAGTATTCCATTGTATAAAAAGACCATATCTTTTTTATCCATTCCTTGGTTGATGGGCATTTGGATTGTTTCCAAGATCTAGCTATTACAAATCATGCTGCTATAAACATGGGTGCACATATACTGCTGTGGTATAATGTTTTTAATTCTTCTAGGAAGATACCCAGAAAAGAAATAGCTAGGTCAAATGGGACATACAATCTTAGTTTTTTCATAAATCTCCACACTGATTTGCACAGTGGTTGCACCAGTCTGCACTCCCACAAACAGTAGAGGTGTTCCTTTTTCTCCACAGCCCCTCCAGTATTTGTTATTGGTTGATTTCTTGATAATAGTCATTCTTTCCAGGGTGAGGTGGAAAATCAGCATTGCTACAATTTTCATCTCTTGCAAGAGCAGTGACGTTCAACATTTTTTCATATATTTATTTGCCATTTGTACTTTTTGATTAAAAAGTGTGTATTCATTTCAGGTGCTCATTTTTGGAGTGGCTCTTTAAATTTGGGAGGTCTGGGTTTTTTGAGTTCTTTATAAGTTATTGATAGTAATCCTCTGTCTGAGGAACAGCTGGCAAACATTTTTTCTCACATTGTAGGTTGTCTCTTCACTCTGTTGGTGGTTTCTCTTACTGTGCAAAAGCTTTTAATAAGATGAGATACCAGTTGTTGATTCTTTGTGATAGCTCTGGTGCAATCGGGGTTTTATTCAAAAAGTCTTTGCCCACACCAGTGTCTTCAAAAGTTTTATCTGTTCTATCTTCCAGTAAATTTAGTGTTTTTGTTTTAATATTTAGACCTTTGATCCATTTCAAATTTAGTTTAGTGCATGGTGAAAGATATGGGTCTGATTTTAATCTTCAACACCTGCACAACCAGTTTTTCCAGCACCATTTATTAAAGAGGCTGTCTTTCTTGCAGTGAATGTGTTTGGCACATTTCTCAAAGATAAGTGGCTGAGTAAGCCTGGAGTTGTTTCTGCATCTTCTAATCTGTTCTACTGATCTTTGGATCTAATGTTTTTTGCCAGTGCCTCACTGTTTTTATCACAGTAGCTTTATAGTATAATTTCAAGTCAGGGATTGTGATGCTGCCCGCCTTGCCTTTGTTGCCCGGAATTGCCTTTGCTATTCTAGGCCTTTTCTGGTTCCACATGAATTTTAGGAGTGTTTTCTCTAATTCTGTGAGATATGCTGTTGGAATTTTGACTGGAATTACATTAAATATGTATAATAGGATAATTTACATCTTATTTGAACAAATTTTTCCATTCCAGGCAAGCACTTGTGATGCTGAGCTGTATCCCCAGCCCAATATTTCTAATCCAACAGCAGAAATCAATCACTGAAATTTCATAATTCTGTAAAGTGGATTTAACTTTACATGCTTCCAACAGTTCCACGCTAAATGCACTGTAAAAGTTTCTGGTATACAACCACAATATTTACTTAGGATCCAGAGGGATAAATGGATCTCCCAGAGTCCAATTACCAGCAAGAGGGAAAGGAGGTAGCATTGAAATCGCAATAAATTATATAGACCAGTTAGATGTTACAAAAAGAGATGAAAAGCGGTGAACTTGTGAGTGGTTTTAGTATGAATTTACTCTTTTTCACTGATAACTGTTCTTCTGTCCAAGAAAATAGTGAGTAATCAGAAATTTTTGAAGGCAGTTAGGATTTTGGAACCTCTTATAAGGAAATGATTGCGAGGCTGTAAGTTCCGATTTGGTACAGGTCTTTTTCTAGGCTTTCCCGAAGGGTTCTACATATTTTTATGTGTGAACACTGAATGCTCCGTTTGCACACCCTGCCCTGCGGCACCCTTACTGACTACTCGCAGTGGGTCTCTCAGTAAGCGCCGCTGTCCCCCTCCACAGGGGACCAAGGACTCTTCTTAAATGTCAGGTGCTCTTGATTTTTGCTTTCTCTCATGCATATTAAAATCATTCAGTATTTGCTTTCAAGTAAATAATTGTCATTTTTTTCTCTTTTTTTTCCTCTCACAGGATTTACTCCAGTTATGTATTCCCTTATTGGTTCTTCAAATTTGTGAGAGTGGCTCTGTTTGATTCTGTATACTCTTAGAGTCATAGTAAAAAATAATTTTGAGCTTTGTTCTCACTTTAGGAAACATTTTTTATAGTTATTTGTGCTATTATGATAAAGATGGCATTTCTAATATTAGTTATGGTCACTATTAAAAGGCATTAGTGAATCCACACTTTGAAATGCTATGTTCTCCTGACAGTTACACGAGTTCTACATTTTAGGGCTGTACAAAATAAATCACAGTAGAAATCATTCAAGTGACCATTTTCTCCTCTCTGATATAAAAATAATATTTTGCAATGTGGTGTCCAGAGCTACATTGTGTCTCAATTTCAACATATGTCACTGAAAACTGACATCACAACCATTCCACACATTTAGCCAAATAATTACATTTAAATCCCATTTTAAAATATTTTGCCAAGTTTTTCTCTTCCATGCAATATCTATATCTACAACTTTTCTTTGCCAGATGTAGCAACTTACATTTTTCTGTCCTGATCTCACTTTATCATAGATCTATAATCTTATCTTTCTTAATTATATTTTAAAAATATCTCTACCCTTGTTGAATTATAACAGTCTGAAACAGATATAAGAAGCCTTAATTGGCAGATTACTCAAATTTTTTTTGCATTAGGTGGTAAGTGTATACAGTGTTTTATTTGGGGAAAAATGTTTCCCTCATTTTAAGGATCTACTTTCCTGATTTTTGAATGAGCATTTAGGTACTCTCAGACATCTACTGAAGTTCAGAAATTGGTAACAGTTTTTAGAAATCCAGTACAGTGTTCTGACTGGAAAGCAGCTCACTCTGATCACCCTGGAAACACTATTACAAAGCTTAAAATAAATATTGTTCAGGGATGTATGTTGAATTCACTGTATAGAAGAGGATACAGGCAGTCTATACATATTTATACAAACATACACATATATCATCAATGTCTTATGAAAAATCAAGAAAAGCAAGAGGAAAATCATGGTGGGGAAGGGAAAAGGACATTGAAAGAGGAAGAGTTTCGGGTGCAGTAGCGACAGCCCTTACCAATGGCCGGGGAAGAACGGGGGCAAGGCATGTTATTCACAGAGAAGAGAGCCCGGGACAGAGAGAGGCTCTAATTACCCAATGCATCTGAAAATGAAGATGGATACAGAAAGAATGGTCTGTTTTTCAGTTACTCTTGAAGCCACCATTGTAGGAATGAGCAGGAGGGGCACCAAGATGCGCAAACACACAAAAGCAAACAGCAGAACAGAATCCACTAGAACTTCAGCGGTGCCTGGCAGACCCCTCTCAGTCTTCCTGGAGCCCAGCAGTATGATGCATTTCTTATCAGTGCAGTTGCTGGATGTGCAGCAGGCAGGAATCAGTATGACAGCAATTTAAATGTTTGTGTTTAAAAGAAGCAGAGGAATTAAAAATTACACAAAGAAGTTCCGTAAGTAGTAGAATGCCAGTGTGTGTCATTTTAATGTAGGTGTGCTACAGTAAAGCACCACTATATATGAGAAACTGTGTATACGGAAAATTAAATACAGATGATTGCATTTAGGTAACTATGACCAAGCCGTATTGAAATGAAGCAAGTTGAGGGTGATCTATCCACCAGTAACACACAGGATTTTATTTCCTTGCCGTACTTTTCTCTTTCTTCCTCCACTATTTTTCTTCCTGAATGACTTTTGTAATTTTGTTAAACTTAAACATCTACTCATTTTAGCAACTTCCTTTTGTCTTCCATTTCATAAATGTGGCTTATTATTGTATCACCTTTATTAACATCTCTTCTGTCACTTTCATTTTCTTCCCAAAATTTGCCATTTACACTTCTATTAAATGCTGATCAGCACTGTTATATTTCATTATGTAGCCACCAATAACTAATTATAAGTTGATTATGAAAATAGAAAAATCAACAGTGCTTGCATTAGCATGAGTGCAGATATATTTTTCTTTGCTTCCTGAAGCCCTCTTCTAAACATTAAAGAGAAGAATAGAAGCATTTACAAAAGGAAAGGAATTAAAATCTTGGTTGATCAATGTGATACTAGGTCAACTGCCTTGCATCTTACTAGAACTCAGAGGGGCTTCATTGAAATTCTTCTCAGGCTCCCTGTCATTCATTTAAAGCCTTTAAAAAGAGTTATGTCTCTCACTTGCCTGCATTAGAGCACCACAGTTTTATAGCAATGAGTCCCAAGAAGATGGAGCGTGTTTTTAAATTGCCATCATGCTTACTTTAAAAAGCAGAACATTTTATTATCTCTGTTTTCAAGGGAACAGATTTAGTGCTTTTAATTGAGACAGTATATAAGCTGACTTGCAAAGAATAGTACTGAAATACATCGATGTGGCTATTTTTTCAGATGTGGGGTCTCTCAGCACTGCTTTAGGGTTGAAGTAGTGGCTTGAGCGTAGTTGCTTCTTGGCAGTCAGCAGCAAACAGAGGGAAGAGTTCTCCTGAGTATAAGCAGGAAGGGAGCAGTGGGCTTTTCTTTCATATCCTGGGCTGCAGGTTCTACCAGAAAACTTCGGTAACTGAAGAAATTCACTGTGCTTCAAAGTCCTTGTATCTTGTACTCTTTGTTTAAAGAAAGTAATGCACATCAAAAGATGTTTTTCTCTCTTATTCTTTTATTTCTTGCACTATGAGTTAATGCACTCTAATATGTTTAAGTTGCCTGCTTAACTCATGCACTCATTTTTAAGGAAAGCTAATCAAATGACTCATCTGCCTGGCCCAAATTGATCAGATCGGGGGTGGGAGCCAGTACTCATTACAGCTGAGCTTTTGCACACACACCTAGTGAACTGTTAATTTGTCACAAAAGATATTTGGAGGTATGGCAGGTACTGAATAGCTCACAGAATTTGTAGGAAAAAGATTGTAGAGGAACAGCAAAGAGCATGACCGAGAGACTGTCTGAGGTGTGGTGCACTCAGGGTAGCCCCGTTCAGGCTCAGGGCCTCTGAACCCCACTTTTCCCATTGTGAATAGTCTGCAGTGGCCCCTGGGCATTCGTGTCCCTTCTGCCTGAGCGGAGTACCAGGTGGAAGCAGATGGCTTTCGGAACTTTGTTCACGTGTCTAGTGTTTAAGTTGAGGAGCAGGAAGGAATTTCTGGTTCCATGTGGCTGCTACCAAAAACATGCACTCGAAAGCCCAAACAAATACTGGGTTCAGTGGCAGGGCAGCCAGAGTTGGCAAAGCCTTCTATAGTGTTTGGCCAAAGGGTCATGCAGCTCCATGCTGGCCAGAGGCCCATAGACTGGTCTGGAATGAGTGCTCTGCCCAAAAGCAACAATTACGACAGAAATAAATCAAACTTTTTCCTTAAAGCTTTGGAAAGTTATTTACACAAAGAGCATCAATAATTTAGTGTTCTATGAGCTAAAAGAAATCACTCAAAGTGTAGACAATAAACAACAATAACAAAAACAAAACAGAAAAAGGAGAAGGTATGTTTAAGCAAAGTCATAAACTGGGGAGAACTACAAAGAAAAGTTGTTCAGAACCTGTATGAGAGAGAAGGACTCAGTTAATTGCCATGAACACAAAGCTAGAAGGATATGTATTGGAAATCCCATACGCAGGAAAAGCAAGATAGAATAACCTGGCTTCTAGAGTGATTTTTATCACGAATGACCTCATACTGATCTTCCAGGAAATGTGGTCATTCCTATACCTCATCGTCTCTATTTCTGAAGGTTATTTTTGGGGGGGTACCAGGAATTGAACTCAGAACCTTGTGCTTGCCAGGCAGGTGCTTGTGCCTCTGAGCTACATCCCTGGCCCTTACATTCTCTATTTTTAAAAGTAATTTATTTGTTTTAATTAGCTTTATTGCTAAAATCTTCTAGCAAAATAGACTCAAAAATAGAGTCTCTTCTCTATTACACTGCTGGTGGGAATGCAGACTGGTGCAACCATTGTGGAGAGCCGTTTGGAGATTTCTCCGCAAATTAGGTCTAGAGATTCCATTGAAACCAGCTATTCCTCTTCTGGGTATTTTCCCAGAAGATCTAAAAACATCATATCACTCTGATATATGTGCACCCATGTTTATAGCAGCACAATTTGTAATAGCTAAAATGTGGAAGCAACCCAAGTGCCCATCCACAGAAGACTGGGTTAAAAAATTGTGGCATTTTTATACAATGGAATATTATTCAGCTATAAAGA
>PVLD010029876.1:0-17506 GCA_004027595.1 Dinomys branickii
ACGTCTCGCCCCGGCAGCCTGGTCCGCCCTACCACATCTCCCCCGGCATCTCAGAGAAATACGCCCAGTTTAAACTTCCCAGCTGAGGTCCCGGCATTCACGCTTGCCAAGTCTGTCTCGAGCTGGTGGTGTTTATCAAAGAGGCTCGCTCCCTTGCTGCTCACCTGGTCGCCATCTTCCCCCAGTCTGCCTTGGTAATGTTATGGACAGCTGAGTTAGTTAAAAATATTATAGGCAGTCAGATAGGGCTGTGCCCTGGAAGGAGCCAACACAAAAGATAAGACACCTGTGGGCCAGACCTCAAGACAAGGGGGACTAAACAGGTGCAGCCACATACCCCCTGAATGTAAATGTCAGAAATTGATAAAAGTAACAACCACCTTCAAAGAGCCAGGAAGTCACTGGCCTGACCTCCCACAGAAAAAGCCCAGCTCTGCATTCATGCCCACTTGCTATGTGACTCGCTTCCCCATTTGATCTCAGTCCACTCAGTCTTACCTGGACAATTATGCCTGTAATCTTATTGGTGGACCATAGTGTTGTCCATTTCCCTACCTTGGATCCGCCTCACCTCATGGTTTTTCCCTACAAAGTCCCTGGAAAAGGCAGAGTCAGGGGTAACCCACTCGGGCCCCTCTTCTGTTCCCCTCTTGGATAGAAGCTTTCTTTCTCTCAATAAATGTATTCTGCTCTTAACCTCCGTTGTTCCTAAAATTCATTCTTCAGTTTTAGAGAACACGAACTCGTCTGATATCAGTCAGGTTGGGATATTTATTTTCCTGTATCAGTAACTTTTCATTAGCCTATCTTCCTTCTGCACTGTCATCTCCTTAAATGTCAGAGCTGTATCTTATCCATCTTTTTTCCTCAGTGCCTAGAACAATGCCTGTCACCTGAGCGAAAGAAAAGTGAGAGGGATGTAATTCATGCAGTCCATAGGTGACAGGCTGGATTTAAATTCAGAGACATGTGATTCCAACACCTCATAGGGAAAAAGTGTGGCTCATCAGTGATATTTGGCAGAAAAATGGATGTTAAAATTAGGTTATTAGTTTTATTCTAGGTAGTAAACAGCCAGGAGTTTCTTTCAAATACTTCTTGGCAAAATTTATGAATTTAAATTAGCTACATTTCCTAAAACCTTAGACAACTTGGAACTAAATGCTCAGATAAGAAGCAGCTTCAGTGGAAGGCAGAGGACACAGGAGTTTTATCAGTCAGCCGCTTCTTGGTCTTTTGGCTAAGATCAAGCGTAGGAAATTTTATCAAGCGCTGGAATTTTTATCAAGCATAAACAAGCATTTATTTTGTTAAACCAGATGTAGGCTTTTCACCGGGATTCCAGGAAAAAAATACTCCAAGAACTACTGGTACGAACAAACACAGCAGACCTTGGGCCGAGGTCTGCAATTCTTTCAAGAGCCTAAGAAAATGTTTGAGTTTCTTTCCAATAGAAGAAAACTGAGTCTAATATGGTTTAGATTTTATTTATTTTTTGTATCAATGCATCTTAAAAATATATATTTTAAAATATATGAATATAAGCAGATTAAAAATGTATTTTATATATTTTATAATTAGTGTTTTTGTATGGAATAAGAGATGCACAAAGCCCACAGAGCACACAGCCCACAAAAAATGCGGGGTTGAGCGGGGAGAGCAGGGGATTTGGGGAAAAGAAGGGAATCAGGTACAAATCCACATGATGAATGATACGAGAGATCATTATGCATATCGAAATTGTACCAATAAATTTAAGAAGAATAACAATATTTAAAAATTAAAAATAAACTATTCATATCAAAAAATCAGAGTATGTTCTTAAGCTACATTATATTTAATCTATCCAAACTTGCTATGATATTATAATTTGTCAGGATGATAGGAAAACTTTAACATTATATGTCTGTTTTATTTTCTCCCACCAAAAAAAGAAAAATCCCTTGAAAAGACTGCAAATTCCTACTACCTGGATTGGATATGATGAACAGGCTTTCAGTGGATTCCAGTCAATGACAGAAAAAGATTTCATAAGGAAGTCCCCTTTTTCCATATCTCATATCTCTTACCTTGGATAGTTCTGAAATAATCACAATATTAAAGAAACAGAAAAGAAGATGAACAATATTCTAGAATATTGTGCCTTAATAACAATATGAACTTAGAATTGCACGTGCACGAAACCTTTTTTTTTTCCTTGCGCGCTGAATCAGCTGCCTCAGTTGAGTAATTCCAGAATCCAAGGGGACACTGGTATGTAGTCACACCCAAGGCCTGATTCAGCACTGAACTGGTAACCTAAATTCTGCGTAACAAGGCCTGTGCCAAAGCTAAGATCAGACTGTCTTACTCACAAGGTGCAGCATGACATTTATTCTAGAGGTGCTGCGTTTTCACGGCAGCCTTGCCATGCTTCGCTTCTGATTGCTTTACTCATGTGAAGTCTATGCTTCTCCATTCAGGCGATGTTGGTATATATATTTTTTTCACTTTTTTTCTGGGATCTAACAATTTCATGGACAGAGTGAAAAGGAAAGTACACAGGAGTTGAAATCAAATACCTTCAATTTTGTAGTCTTGCTTAATTACCTCTTAGCATCAAAGGAAGTAAAAATGCCTAAAATGAAGTTTGATTGTTAGCTGTGAGCTGTATTTATTTATGCCCACCTGTCAATCTTTTATGCGAAAGAGAAGTGATAGTACACACACAATTCAAATTCCAGTATTTGGAAAAAAAAATGTTAAGACTTCTAGTACATTTGAAGTAGTCTTGTTTGTAAAAATATAACAGAGAACTAGAAGTTAACACCTGTCAACACGAATAATGTATAGGATGGATTTATAAAATAATAAGTAAATAATAACAACCTCAAGTAAACATTAACTTTTACACAGACAGAATTTAGACTTTTATATTATTATAACTTACTTATATAGGGAAACCAATAGGCTCTGACACTGAAAGTAAGCCCAAATACTTTGTCCTTTTCAAAATGTAAGTTACATAATTAGGATGTTAAGTATGTAGTCACCTGACTTTTTAAAGAAGTAAAAATATTTAGAAGTGTATTCTGCCCCATTGTAACAAGATACCCTTTTTTCTTTTCATGTTGGTTATGTGCATCTCTGTATGCACGTCACATGTCTTCCTCTCTTATTCTGATAACAAAACCCAAATCTGACTTTGAAGAATCACCATCCAACTGGTGAGAGCAGCTGGAATTCACCGAGGCCAGGTCAGTTCATGGGTGGCATCAAATCCAAGTCTGTCCATGTCCCATCTTCCTTGGGACCTTTGGGAGATAAATGTGCTCGTCTCACTTCAATTGCGACAAGCAGAATCATGCCAGGTGTTGCCTTAGCTTCCTCTGCCATTACATAGGGAATGTTGAGAAAGAGAGGCAGAGACAGTTGTAGAGTGAAAGATCGACTGATTCCCTAATCACATCTTGAGAGGGCTTGAAACAAGTCTACAAATCAGCCGCACTCTTGGATTACCCAATTTCAACATTCAGTAAAGTGACTTTTTGTTTAAGGAAGTGTAAATTTTGTTTCTACTGCTCACAACTAATAAAGGAGAAAACTCTAATGCTGTATTTCACCTCATAGGTCTTTATAATATTAAGGCATATAGTAGAAACCCTCGTTGCTACAAGTCCGTCGTTACTGATTTACTCCTTTGCTCATGCAGCCTTTGTACAGGGCTGACTGTAAGGGAACCCACTTTCTGTTGTACCACTAGGACAAATTCACTCATTCATGCATTTATGCATGCATGCATTCCTTCATTCAAGAAACAGTTTCTGCACAACTATTAAGTGCCAGGAGCCCCTGCTAAATACTAAAGAGTTGTAATGAAACATCCAGTCCAAATGGTCTATCTTAAAAGTTTTTTTGCAATATGACAAAAGGGAGTGGAACATTCATAAAGACACACTAGATAAATATTTTAGATAGACACATGTGTAGCAGTAGAAAATATTAGTGCAGGAAGGAGGATAGAAAACGTTTGGGCTCGATGGGTTTTGCTTTGTTAAGATAAAGATATTTGAACAAACACCTGAAGAAAATTAGTTCCTTAGTTCCCTGGTAAGGAAGGTGTGGGCCCTAGGGCAGAGTGCCCTAGGGATTGGCTCAGTAGAGTGTATGGTACATTTTCCACCCAGGAATCTAACTAGTTACACAAGAGAGAACCTCCCACCCATGCCCCACTTGAACTTTTTGCGGCGAGCTTTTGCCGTTGGAGAGAACTCAGCATGTTTGTCTGCTTTGACTTGGTAAATAGAAATATGAGTTAGGGGTGGCTGTAGGTTCAGGTTCCTCAGATCGTTTTGGTTTTCAGCACACACTGTCAGGCATAAAGGCTGGGACCTGAATTGCTGACTAATTTTATAAAGCACCTGGAGCTCCTTGGGGCAAAAGCACTATGTCAACACCAACATTAAACAAATAGCAGTAATTGGGCAAGTCCTCTGCTGCTGTAAGGCAAATAAAATATGTTCCCTCTCGGAAGTTCATGACATCTGCCAGGTTAAGCAACAAAGAGGCAAAGCATTTTCAAAAAGCCACTTTTCTTCCCATTGTATGTGGCCTCAAAATAACCACTGTGAAATGTTGTGTATTTCACAGTGAATTAAAACTGATTTTTTCTTTTAATTTCACTCTCATAAGATGGTACTGAATAACCACTCCAGGTATATTTTATCATTCTCAAGACAGTATTACTATTAGTCAAAAATAGGAGTCGAGTGACATTAATAAGGGAAACAGAAGTATTTTCCACCAATTTTTAGAGCACAGACAAATATCTATTTAGCAAAAGGATTTTTATTCCAGCATTGTAGCCCTTACTGTTTCTTAGCATGAATTTTAATTAAAGAAACTTACGCAGAACAAGAATGGCTTAAAGGTTTCTAAATGATAAACACAAAAACTTGTAAATAACTTAGTAGCAAATTTCCTTTGTGTTTCTAAGATTTCTACAGGGAAACATAAAATTTTATTGCTGCCCTTTATGCACCCTACCCCACTTCACACCGAAAGAGGTATGTGCGAGACAGAAAGCACAATATAAACACACCATTTCTAAATAAATATCAGGATGGAAACTTAAACACAAAGGATAGCTCAAGATAAACCTAGTTTTACTATGTTAACCACAAAGTTCAATGGAGGTAAAAAGGAATCATTTATAATAATTATTAGCCATCACTGCTCACAGAATTCTGAAATGCCTGTGCTGAAAGTCTTTGGAATTAACTTAGTATGACTCCTATTTCACAGGTGAAGTCTCCAAGAGGTCATTTCACTAGGAGTAGAAAAATTAGCTCTAATACCTGGAGCCAAGGCTGCTATTAATGTTTTGGAATATCCTCCAAGATATTTTCATGTGAATTACTATATGATTTCTACTTTTAAATGACCTTTTATGTATTCTTAATTTTTTTACCTGAAATACCATGAATACCATACTAACTTTATCTCTGTGCACCAGTAGTCTAGCATGTGCATTTACCTTGACCTATGAAACTAATCCCTAATTCTGTATGTTTGGCTACTTTTTTTTTCTTTCTGGCTCAAATTTATCTTTTCACTATAATAAACAGTGATGTGGCTAAATGTTTTCACATCCTTAATTATTTCCCTAGGATGAATTTTTAGAAGTGAAATCTCTTGTTCACTTTTCAATTTCATGGAACACTTGTGTAGTTTTTTCAGGTTTTATTAATTATTGTTGAATTGTTTTCTAGAAAGCCTATTTAGATTTTTACCACTAGTAAATAAGAACACCCTGACTTGAATCAATATTTATTATACTTAGCTGTGGCTTTTTAAAGAAAAATCTTTAACACCGATTAGAGAAAATATTGGCCCACTCTTGCTTAATTTGTATTCCTTAATGGTTGATTTTTGTAGTCATGCTATTGGCAAGGTGTATTTTCTGTTTTTTTCCAAGAACTGATTATGTTGATGTTTTTGTGGGGATGATCATTTTATTTTTCTTATTGCTTTCTCTCTCTCCTCTCTCTCTCTCTCTCTGTCTGTCTCTCTCTCTGTCTCCTTGAGATAGGGTCTTGCTTTGCAGTTCAGGCTGGCCTTGAGTTCACTTTGTATCCCAGGCTTCACTTGAAATCACAATGATCCTCCTGCCTCAGCCTCCTGACTGCTGGGATTAAAGGTGTGCACCACACCCGGTTTATTGCTTTCTCAAGGTTTATAATATATTTAAACTAATATCCCTTTCACAATACTGGAAATAGATTCCTGGGTGTGTTTTGGTCCCTTTATATCTTATTTGCGGTAGTTTTAGCGATTTTTTTCCCAACAGATACTGCTCTATGGAGGTTATGTACTTTAATTTGTGTCAAATTTGGAAGTAAGTGTTTTTATAGAAAGATATAGTTTAATCAATGTCTTCTTTCCACATGTTTACCTTTCTGCTGTGTCCTTGGGTCCCTTTCTTACTCCTATCCCCATGTAACAGTTGTGCCAGCCATCGGGCATGGTGACTGTCTCATTCTTTCTCAACATAGAAAACTGGGAAAGAAATTTTAGGAGGTGAGAAAGAAAATATTCTCTCTCAGGTCTTCGTCATTGCCCCAAGAGAAAACACTTGGGTCTCCATGCCAACAGTGCACACTTCTATGACCACTTTTCCAAGCACCAGGGAGTAACTTTCCACTTTTAGCTTTGAAAGAGTGAGCAGTCTCTTTCCTCATAATCTAGCTGCTAAGAGATTTAATAGGTGTTCCATGAAATTGAAAAACAGTAGTAAGATTTATAACAGAAACACCTCACCACTGCTGGCCCCTATTCTTACAGCCTGGCTCTGGATACAGGGCGTTCTTTGGGACGTGTTTCTGAAAGAACATGTACTTTTAAATATTATATAAGATTCTGAGCAACATTAAAATGAAAGATTAATGAGATTTTTCAAATAGACATTAAAATTATTTTATGCCACTAACCGAGAAAGATTAGCACAGCATAATAAACTGTACTTAATATTTTAGCTCTGGTATAGTAAATTGTTATTTAATCAATAAAAGGCAAAGAAAGCATTATAATATGAAACCTACAGAATCTAAAGCTCCTAAAATAACTACAGCTTTTTCCTGCAGACTCTCATGGAGAGCTCTGCCATGCACCGAGTTTGCCACAAATAAAGGACAGAGGAAAGCACAGAATATAATACTAGGCCCTGTTTCCCCAGCAATTGCCACCTCTCTGGCATAATGTTAGGTGTAACACACACCAGCTCCAAGGAGAGCTGGCACTGCGTACCCTGCCTGCACCCAAGCCCAGGGTCTAGGAGTTCTGAGAAACTACCTCACGGTATTTTCACAAAAGCCTTGCAGAACAGCTATTAATGTCCCCATTTTGGAGATGAGAAAACTGAGTCTTAGAACTTAAGGCCACAACACTGGTGAGCGGTGATGAGTAATTTGAAGTCTATGCTCTCTATGTGGTACCACTGCCTCAAGTCTGCCTCCGTTGGTTTCTGAGAATATGAGCTACTTTTACTAGCTGCTTATAATATGTCAGATACTTTGCTGAGTGCCTTGCCTGAGTCACCATCTTAAATTTGCACAGCAATGCTACAAAATGGGTGCTGTGGTCACCATCACTCCATTTCATTTCATTTCATTTTATTTTATTTATTTCAGTTTCTTGAGACAAGGTCTCACTATGTAGCCCTGGCTGGCCTCAAACTCAGCGATGCGATCCTCTTGCCTCAGCCTCTGGAGTGCTGGGATTACAGATGTGTGCCACCAGGGCTGGCTCATCATGTCATTTTATTTATTTTATTTTTGTGGTACTGGGGATCGAACTCAGGACCCTGCGCTTGCTAGGCAGGCGCTTATTCCACTGAGCTATATCCCCAGCCCCTCATCATGTCATTTTAGAGAGAAGGAAATGGAGGCCTAGAGAAATTGGCCTGCCCCAAATCACTATGATGGTAAGTGACAGCGTCAGAGCATACTCCAAACCAACTCCAAAGTCCAAGCTTCTAATCACAATAGTTTCAGAAACTCCCAATTAGATGGCTGCCCTTGCAAAACCCTATCTAGAAGGTAAATCTAAAGCACTGTGAATAAAAGCACTGAGACAAGCTTTGCTTTCTAATCTATGCTTGGCAGTTTTACTTTGAAGTCTTCTAAGTCTCCATGAGGAAAGGGACACAATCGACCACAGCTGAAACCGGGCTGGGCAGTCAACTGGATCCCTCCTAGGCATCCCAGTGTACACATTCCTTGTCTTTTATTTATTAAACAAGAGTCTACTAAGTCAGAATAATTTTAATATCTAGAAGTCAGAACTTTATCCAGCGGTCAGTCATTCTTGACCACAGAGAATTTAGGATCCTGTTTCTATGTTTAACCTGGTAGTTTAGAATGATGCAGTAGAAGAAAGAAAAACAAAGGATGAACGACACTCTGAAGGAACGTTCTTCTAAACTCTGAGGGGAGGAGAGTATAAGCGCCCCGATACCCATGGGGCAAAGGTAAGTTTACTTGTGGAAAAGGGTAGCAAAATGTGCAAATGGAAACATTGTCCTCCAGCAGTAAGTTAACTCTTTCTAATGGGTTGTTCTCCTTCTCACCTTGTACCCCCAAATTGTTGGAAAACTAAACACTCTGAAGCCATTATGAACTCTGTATCAGTGACCATTGCCCACTCAGTTCTTTCAGCCAAAAGTGGTCCCTGGCACAATGACATTTTAAATTCCAGGGTGTGTATGCATACAAATCCCTGTTTCTTCCTCTGCACCTATCAGGCTCTAGTCCTAGAAAAGGGTGTCATTATGAAGTCCTGTGGCCTGTTTCCAGCTAGTGTTTTGAGGGCCCAAGCTTCACCACAGTGTGACACTGTATTCTAGGGGACCTTGGTTGTCTCAAGCTATTTGCTAAGGAAGGTGGAATGGTCCTTTCAGTGGTTATACAGATCATGTTCTTGAACTTTTGTAACACAGTTCTTAATACTTTACGTACTCTCAGGCTGGTTTTCAGAGTTCATATTTTCTGTCCTTGATCAATAATTCAAAATATGCTTTCTACAAAGTATGAGGTGAAAATAGACCATTTTTTTCACTTCTCTGACTATGCAAAACTCTTTTGAGGGGCACAGTGAGACAAATTACAGTACTCCTGGCTTGCATACCTGAAGCAGAGTTCCTCGTAGGGTCTTGGCAGAATTTTCCTTTAATTCCTAACCTGAGTTTGGAATTTTATAAGCACTAGAGTGTAACTGGAGTATAAATACTAGCGTATAACTAGAGTACAAATACTCCAGTTTTGAGACTTCATTCAGTTGGCCTTTTATTCTCTCTGTGTTTCTTTAGCACACACTAGGGATACTGTGTACCAAGAAGCTGTCATTTGTCCAACACAAGAACCTTATGAAGGTGACACATTTTGTAGACAGCACTGAGGTTTAGAGAGATTAAATGACCTCCACGGGGGCTGGGGATATAGCTCAGTGGAATAAGCGCTTGCCTAGCAAGCGCAGGGTCCTGAGTTCGAGCCCCAGTACCGCAAAAAAAAAAAAAAAAAAAAAGTAAATGACCTCCACGTAGCTCTTCCTTGCCTTGGGAATCTGCCTTTGCTGTGAAGCAGTAATCAAGACCCTGGATCTTACAGCACTCCCTGTTATTTATCCAAACTGTGTTTCACAAGGGAATGTGCCTTCTTCAGAGAGAGCTCAGTGGCCTTCAGCATCGAAATAGCTATACTCTTTTCACCTAATTTTGCTCATTTAAACTCTGAATTTTAACTTTGTTTCTTTTGTATTCTTTGTAAATTTTATAAATCCTTTTTGTAAAGCAAGATGGGAAGGAGAGAAGGGAAAAAGGAATAAGAGCAAAAAACAGGAAAACATAAAAACAACTCGCCATGTTGTTCAATTTTTGGGGAGATCGTTTTCTAAAAGACAAAACCTTGGTGAAGCACCATCTCTAGAAATCCTTTAAACCTTTGTCAAATACCAAGAGGAGTCAGAGCAGGATGCTGAAATAAATGAACTATTTGCAGACAGAAAAGACTTTGACCTGATTTCCTTGTTCTGTACATCTCAAGATTGCCCAAGAGAAAACATATACCACAAAGATTTTTACTCTATCTACTCTTACAATATAGACTATTCTGAAATTAAACTTGGTGTGACTATAATTGATACCATTATCCATAGGCCATTTATACCTCTCTAAGCAATACTGTGATAACCATGAGTCACACCACAGGCCCCGATGTTGCATAAATTTGCAATTCCTCCCTGCCCCCCACATTGGTAGGCACTTATTCCTGTGATATCACATGGTTTTATTTCCTGAGTCTCTCAGGCCCTTAAGATCAAGGATTATTATATGCTATCTTTGGTAACTTGAATGGGTGTCAGGAAGCCAGTCAAAAGACACTGAGATGATGAGGTTATAGTTTAGTGGTAGAGACTCTGCTTAGCATATGAAAGGGTCTGGGTTCCATCTCCAGCAACACACATGCACACACACACACACACACACACACACACTCACACACACACAATAAATAAATGAAAATAAAAACACTGAGCAGAGTTAAGATTGTGTTCAACTTCTTCTTACTTTGTTAGGTATTTAAACTGCAGTGACAGTTTGTAAAATATACTTCAGAAATAATTTTCTCAGTAGGTTTATGTCTATTAATGTATTTCCCTATCTGCCAACATAGACGGTGTACCCTTCTTTTAGTTACTGATATATGGAGAGAACAAGGCATTTTATTTAATTACAGAACAAGCTAAAATAGCAGTGCGGAGATATGGAAAATAAACACTGCATCCACACAATGCTAAACATAGATCAGCATTGCTATATTTGCAAATGAAGTCAGCTAAAGGAAAGCGAGAATAAACCCACAAGGCCACAAGTGCATTGTAGAAATGAGAAGCCATAGGAGGAAAGAGCCCAGAGGCACCGGGGTTCCGATCTTCCAGGTGCAAATGTCAAGCAATTGACCTCTCATTATTGTCATACCGCTTTATAAATTGCATCAGTTTGATACGAAATATTAGTGGTGGCTCTAAAAGCAAGAGCTTGGCTTTGCAAGAGACATAAGCCTTAGGAATACTCCCAACAAGACATATTTGCGGAGATTTGCAAACCTTTTCTCCACCCAACTTTCGTGAGCATCCACTGGATGCTAAATGCTATTCTAGGCTCTAGAGATATAATAGAAAATAAAACAGATAAGAATCTTTTCCTTGCGTGGCTCCTATTCTAGTTGGGGATAGATGAATAATCAAACGAATATGTAACTTATAAGATGTATCAGAAAGTGACCACGCACAACAGAGAAAAACGGAGCAGGGCATCTCCAGGGGCTGGTTAGGGCTGGAGACAACAGGGCATCTCAAACTTCGTCTGTGGGGAGGAAATGCTACGCTGAGGTACTTTCGGGTAAAGACACGAAGGGCGTGAGCTTACAGGTAAGTGGATAATGTATCTTTCATAATTGGATATAAAAGTGAGGGGAGAAAGTGTTTCTTATAAACTAAGAATACATTTCTCAAGCTACAGCAAGCAGATAACAGAGATTTGTCAAAGTGGAGTCAAGGCCATTGGGAGAAAAATAAACACAGAATAACAAGGGATCAGAAAACAGATTTTTAACACATAACTAGAGGTGTTAAAAAATTTGCATATAATGTCACAACTCCAGGGTACTCTCCCAGATGCCAGGTGTCTGTGTTCAGTTTTTTCTGTCATAAAAATTTCCAATGGAGAGAGACTCAGAGGAGGCCTCACTCCTCTCTTTGGATAGTCACACTGACGTTATAGCAAAATTCAGGGGGAAATGAAAAAATACAAACATTCATTGCATTCATGCTATCAGCAAAACATCTATGTCACCTGAGAAAAGAAAAATGGAAGAATGGTATTGGGCAAGTTAGTGTCTGATTTTAAAAAGTAAATGCTTTCTATGTGGTAGCAAGAGAGAAGCCATGGGAGCTATAACCACCAGAAGTGCCGTAGTGGTGGAACCGCACAAGCCCTTTGGCGCTCACAGCCTGTCACGGATTGCCTCAGATGGTGCACATGGAACTACAGGCCTTAATGTTTTCCTCGCTGGATTTTGGACTTGCTTTGGTCTCAGTCCTCTGTATATCCAATGGTATCTTTTGTAATGAAAATGTCTATCTTGTGCCATTGAGTGTTGGAAGTGTTTAACTTTATTTTCATTTGTACAAGGGCTTACAACTAAGACTTTGCTTTAAATCTCACGGGAGACTTGGGACTTGGACTTTTCAGCAAGGCTGAAACTGTGAGGACATTGTTAACACTTGCATAAAGGGAGGTGCATGAGTCTTTGGGGGGCCGGGGGCCAAATGTTATGGTTTGTATGTAATATAATGTTGATAGATTTAATACTGATTCTTAAGGATTGTTAAACCTGTGTTAGAATGTTCAAGTTGTGAAATGTTAAGAGTAAGTATGTCTTTGTATCTGAAAACCAGTTTTAAGAAATATATCTGGCTGCCAAACGGACAAGGGGTGGACTGTTATGGTTGATACATTGTGTCAACTGAGAAGTTTAGAAGTTTAACAGAGCAACTCATCAGGGAGCCAGAGTCCTTACTTTGTAAACATCCTGAGCTTGTGGAGGAGGAGGGCACAGACATGGAGCCGGGCGGGGGGCCTGCTCACAATATAAGGGAGGAAGAGGCTTGCTTTTCCCCCTTTTGCTCCTGTTGCTCTTGCTCTCTTCTGCTGCCTTGAACTGTTGCCCCTGGGCCATTCCACCCTGCCTTGGAGCCAGCTAGTTATGGAGACAAACAACTGTGAGCTAAATAAACCTTTCCATCCGTAATTCTGGGTGTCAGGCATTTTGTTTCAGTAATGAGAGAAAAGACGGTCACCTATGACGCTTGAGAAAAGAAAAATGAAGGAATGGTATTGGGCTAGGTAGTTTCTTTTTTTAAAAAAGGGAAATGCTTTCCATGCAATAGCAAAGGTCGAAAGAGAAAAACCATGTACCCAAAATAACCATAGTAAAACAAATTGTGGTTCTGTGCTCTGGCTCATAAGATAACTGCTGACCTCAGTTATTTCATTTATTAAATGAGTCTACTAACAACCCACGTCACATCCCTCATGTGATTTAATGACTTGACACCTTTCAAAGAAAAATATTCATTAAGAAAACAAGTTTGACTATATCTACCCATTATGCTATTTACTCTATTTTTAAGTAAAAAGGAAACTGAAAATTGATCCAATTTTTAATTCATATGAGCCATGTCTGATCCTCAGTAATTTGGATCCCATGGATATGTGTGATTCATTATAATGTTGTAGTGCAACTACACAGAGATGATTTCACTTATTATATTAACACTGTTTAAGGATGTTAATAGAAAAAATGTAAATGTTTGTTTTGGGGAGGCTTCACGCTATGAACTCAAAGAAACTGAGCTTGCAGTGGCCTCTTTGGAAAAGAACTGAGCAAGGTTGAGAAAGATGCTGGCCCTTCTGAATGATACTGTCTGGTGTGGAAATATCCTCTCTGTACCATCAGAGGTTAATGATAGCTCTGGAGCAGGTTTACACAATACTCAATATTTGGGTCATACCTTAAAGACTTTCTAGTAAGAAACACTAAACACATTAAACAGTTTCTTAAGATTATTTTTGCAATTTGAGAAGTTGCTTATAGCCCTTAAGAACGCAAAAGCTCCTAAGAAGGGTTTTTGTTTTTCTATATTCTGGAATGAGTCTCTCCTGTTCTTTAAAGGCTAACAACACTCGAAAAATTTCCATTTTTCTAACCAAAGCACATGGGAGTAATTTACATATAAATGGAGAAACATGCCACCTGTTAAAAATATCAGTTATGTGACAGAGCAATGAACTGCTGCAATTTTAAGTCTTTCATAGATTTTAAAGCAATAGCATATTATTTTAAAGAGTTTCCCCAGCATAAAGGCCCTCTTGTCTTAGTGAGAATGCTTCTTAAATATTTGGTTTAGGATATGACACCAGAGGCCTTGGCAGTGGGTACTTTGGTGAAATGTAAAGTTTAATAAATCCATGAAAATCTATCCCACATGTGGCTTATGAGTGACTACATGTTTTTAAACATAGTCCAGGGCAGGGACAGTGAACATTTTAGAGCTTTCAAGGATCCAAACCACTGCAGCCTTAGGTTTGCCACCACTGATCTAGTGTATAAAGTCTAAATGTAGCAGAGATCAGAGGTTAACATGATAGGTAAATTCAATTAATTTAAACATCTGTTGTGTACCCACTCTAAAGGGTCTACATGATGTACAAAAATTTAAGAAAACAAATACTTTCTTGAAGAATACGAAGAATCAAGTAGAATAAGGCAGATAAAACACATTCATTCATTCAACAAATATGTATTGACCCCATTTTTTGAGTTAGATAATTTTTGGTGATATCATCATACATGAGATTTAGTTCTTGTTAGTCTTTTCATCTTTACCAGAGGACAGAGGGGTGAACCGCTTGCTACAACCTAGTGAGGGTTGTGTAACAATGTAACAGTTTGTTCAGGATGTTAATGAAGCTCAGATAAGAAACTGAAGAACAGTGGAATTCTCAGGAGTGGAGAAGCAAATGGAAGAAGCATCGCCAAGGCAAATAGCAGGGGAAGATAGTTAGGGAGAGGTGATCCCAGCAGATAAAGCCAACTGCGCATAAGTAGGGAAGAGGAAGTGGAGACAGGTAACAATACACTCATTGTTCCTGGAGAATCTTTTGGAACATGAAAGAAAGAGGACTCTAATGAAACAGGCAGGTGACTATTCCTGACATCCACAAGTGCCTGCTGAAGAGTTTGTGTTTTATCTTTAGAACTCTTGGAAGCCACTGAAAGATTTCAAGCCAAAGATTTTGAAAAGTTGTAATACTATGTTCTTCACTTACAGATTATGGCAGCCATGGTAACAGTTCGCCAATCTACAGCTTTATTGTCCTTCTGATCCCCTAAGGAGAACTTTACACCCACACTAGCTGAGGTTAAAAGGTGGAAAACTTTGAAAAATGAACACTATTTCATTTTTCTGGGTGGGAGAATTTAATTGCTATGGCATCTAATCCTTTCTCTTTTCATGGACTTGTAGACACACATGCGTTATATGAATGTGTTCCTCTAGAACAATTACTAACCTACAGATTACGCAGATTCATAGCGGGATTGTGTCTATGAATGCAATATAATTTTGCTTACCCTGATTTGTACACCTCTCTCAGAAGTGGCGATAGTCTAATGATTCTCAAACCGCTAGCTCTGATTTCTAATTTGTAATTTGTTCAATCAAAACAAATTAAGTATGCTCCTCCTTAGAACTGCTCACCTAGCTAAAATAAGTCTCCTGTCCTGGTAAATGAAATCATGCTTTTCAGATTTGGAAAGTGGTATTTAATAGAACTTTTGCTTATTTGTCTAACTAACTCATAGTTTTTGTTTTTGAAAGATTAAAAAAGGCAGAGTTCCAGGTTTTGGAAAGAAGTAGTATCACAGGCAGCTAAGTTAGACAGAAATTAATACACAGCCAGAGAAGGACTGGGATCTCAAGGAAGCCTGCAGAAAAGAATACAGACACTAGAATTGTGGTTAGGGATGCATCTGAAGAAGACCAGGCCTTGAGGTTAACATGCGATGGCCGGGCCTACATGCCACCCTAGGGGATAAGCAGCAACTTGGAGTTATATTATAATTAACACCACCTGGTCCAGAAATCTAGATGGACACCAGTCACCCAGGCGGGTGACCAGAACATGCAGACCCATCCATCCCTTCCCAAAAATGCCTTTGTTCTCTCTATATGCCCTTGCTTTGTGACCCACTTTTCTACTGGATCAATATTAGCTAAGCAGCTATCCTTGTAATTTTATAGGATGACTAGACATTGACCCTTGTTGTACCCATGTTGTGACTTTGATGTATAAATTACCCCTAAAAAGGGTCTCAGTGACAACTCACTTTCAGGACCCCTCCTGTCCTGTCTCTCAGGACCTAGTTCTCAATACACCTTACATATGCTTAAACTCCCTTCTCCTTAGAATTCATTCCTCAATTTCGGGGGACACAAGCAAACTGGGCACATCTTCTATCTAGCAGGTTGGGAGTTGTAGTTCTCCTGTGTCACAAGAACATCTATGACATGATTCACATTACAGTATTTTAGAATAAACAGGCTAACTCCTACAGTGGAATACCATACATGTTCGCATGCATTTTATTCTTTGTACTTTCTGATTGCTGCTTGCTTATTGCCTGTCTCCTACAACCAATTATACACCTCATATATCATAAATGTTTAGAAATGTTGGGAATGCAGGGGAAGCCAGAAGTCTGGTTTCTCACAGGTGCGTCTGAACATCTAATAAAATAGAGAATTCATTGATTGGCCATTCTTTGAACACATGTTTAAGTCTTCTTTACCAGAAAATATTTTATGTTATTTTCATAAAAGAGAAATTGCTTATTCTTTTTAAAAATTTTTTTGAAATTGCTTATTCTTATGCTTATAAAATCAGATCATTGTCAGATCTAAAATTTCATGTGGAATAGGTGTCAGAGGACGAATATTCTACGTCCATATATTATACAAATAAGACATTGTTAAAACAATACTAGTGGAGGAAATACTTCCTGCAATGACAAGATGTAAATTTGCCTGTAAAATCAGAATACGTTCCCCAACGCTTTGAGATTTGGCCGCAATTCTCCCTTGGGTAAATTACCCAACCTTTTCAAATTGCATGAAAATTAGAAGACAAATGAAGATGTTGTGGATGGAAATTAATTTCCAAACAAACTACTTGGATGAAAATTATTAAAGTAATAGCTAGTTTTGTTTTTCAAATACTTTTTTCTCTCTGACACACTTATTTCAAATATATGCAACTTAAAGCATATTTGTCTTGTTAGATTTGAGTCTTAGAAAAATTTCCTAGTTTTCTTTTAATTTTATAAAACAACACCATACTAAATATATGAGAACCTCAGCATGAAAATGATGTTGGTGCCTAAGGAAAATATCCTATTTTCTACTTTCTGTCCACTAGAGATAGAGAAAGAAAACCTATTTCTCACTTTCTCACAGAATTTTTCTCAGAAGAGTTGATTCCTCAGGACAGCAGGCATGTTATTGTGAGATATTTTACACACGGTTTAACCATTTTGTATAATCAGAGATGGTGACTAGCCCAGAGGCTCTTTCTTATTTTCTTTTTGGTGGTGCTTGGCTATTGATAAATATTAAAGCATGCTTGATTCAGCTGTCAGATATGGAGACAGGAGCTGTCAGTTTGCTCATTCCAAACTCTCTTGCCAGAGGGCTTTGAGCTGGCATAATCCCTCTGGGCACTGCCAGGTCACAGGAGGCAGCTGCAGGATGAGGTGGTCACAGGTGTCAGACCTGCTGCTGGGCAGATGACCTCAGCAGGCCTGAGGACAGAGGAGAAGAGTTACTACGAAAAGTGCTGAGCAGTGACTCC
>PVLD010029877.1:0-17504 GCA_004027595.1 Dinomys branickii
ATATATTTATTTGCCATTTGTATTTCTTTATCTGAGAAGTGTGTATTCATCTCAGATGCCCATTTCTGGATTGGGTCTTTGAATTTGGACAGGTACATGTTTTTTAATTCTTTGTATGTTCTAGATAGAAGACCTTTGTCTGAGGGACAGCCAGCTAGGATTTTTTCCCAATTTGTGGGTTTTCTTTTTACTTTGCTGGCGATTTCTTTAGATGTACAAAAACTTTTCAGTAGAATGAGGTCCCAGTTATTGATTCTTTGAAGTGTTTCCCTTGCAGTTTGATTTTTGTTCATGAAGTCTCTGCCTACTCCTATGTCTTCAAGATTTTTACCTACTTTCTCTTCCAATAGATGTAGAGTTTCTGTTTTAATATTGAGGTCTGTGATCCATTTTGACCTGAGTTTGGTGCATGGTGATAGACTGGGGTCTATTTTCAGTTTTCGGCAAGAGGCGAGCCAGCTTTTCCAGCACCATTTATTAAACAGGCCTTCTTTTTTCCAGTGTAACCCTGCACTTTCAACTTTGGCTGTTCCCTGAGAGGAAAATGAAGCCTGCATCAGCCTGGGACAGATAACTGCAGTCTAAAGTTCTGAAAGTTCTCCTCCCAGAGGTATAGACTAAACACTCACCTCTGGGCTGAAACATCAACTAGGCTGCTTCACCACAACCGCCACCGCCATCACATGTCATAAAAAGCACAAATAGGCACCCAGCCACACATCAGCCTGACAGACTGTTAGTCATCTTGGGTAAGAACCCTGTGCTGTCAACAACACAGAAAACATGCCTTCCTCTTCTTACAAGTTGTTCCCATAAGCCCCTTTAACTGAGAAAATCCTGAGATAAAAGGCCAGCTCACTTGGATTCAACTTCCATAGAGGATCAAAACTTTCCCACCTTGGCTGCACTTCTGTGTCCTGCACCAGAAAGCCATCCTAATCATCAAAACAAACTCAAAAGCCTGTTAGAGAGGCTCTCAGATTCAGCCCAAGCCGTGAAAGCTCTATCCTGTTCTGCCCAAGCACCCCAAGTCTGACCTGCCTCCTGCTCACATTCATCACCCCCTAGTTGCTCAGGCAGCCGTGACACCACCATCGCCGGCTCTGTTTCCTGTGCCTCCTGCCCTACTGTCAGCAACTCCTTCTGATTCTGTTTAACGCTGAAGAACACCTCCATATTTTAATGGGGCCCAACCCTTGTTACAGTTAAAAGTCCCCACCACCGTGGTTGATCCTCACGCTTGGGTGAACACTGTCCTCCCCTCCGTGCATCCAAACTGGGAGTATAATTCAACAGAGGGCCATGAAGACTTCAATCAGTACCACTGTTCTCCTGGAAGACCTCAAAGAGGGAAACAAGAAACCAATAATACATCTAAAGTTACTGAAGTTACCCGCTGGGGCCCCCATGGAAAAGAAATTCTGCCAAAGCAGATCCTGTGACCTTGGTGGACACTTTATCAAACATGGACTCCTGTACATGCTTGAGTGCCCTGTATCTCTCCTGGGACCAGTCTCCCTTGTATTAGGGTCCACCATCCCAGACTTGATATTGACTCTGACTATACCCTGGGAGGAAAAAATAGTGCCTACATCAGCCTGAAATTCCTGATAATCGTAACCCTGAAATTTTGAGACATGTTTCCAGAAGTATGGACAAAGTACTTTTGGAGCTTGCTATCAATCATGCCCTTTTGGTGATCGAGCTCTATCCCAAGGCAAACCCCACCTCCATCAAAACAGTACACCCTCTTGCCTGTGAAGCCAGTTCAGTATCTCCAAGCTGCTAATGCCACCTCAACTGCCCTCTGTGTATATTACCAAAATTCTCCTGCAGGGATGATCTGTACAGCAAACTGGTGTTTGGAAACCTGCTACCAATGATGTAAAATAATCCAGTCCAGAGGACTAAACCCCCTCCAGGGATCCTACTGACTGAAACATCAACCTCATCCAGAAAACTTTACCCAGTATTCCTGTAAGATCGGAGCCAGACCTGCCGCCACCATTTGTTCTGCAAGCTCAAATTGCTGCACTGGAAAACCTGTACCCCTGCAGCCAGCTCAGGCTTCAGCCCCTGACCTCATGCAGTACAGTGGACTCTCCCCACTTAAAGATATATGGATAATTTATTTATTTATTTATTTATTTTTATTTTTTATTTTTTTCCGGTACCAGGGATCGAACTCAGGACCTTGCGCTTGCCAGGCAAGCGCTTATGCCACTGAGCTATACCCCCAGCCCCCCAAGATATATGGATAAATTACACAGAAATAAAGCATAACCCTACAGAAAGTTTGTAACCAATTAAAACACTGGCTATATCTGTAGACATTCCTGCACATACATATAATCCAGGTACATATTAACTATCTCTACAAGTTTCAGAAATCCAGCCTTAGATCCCCTGAAAAATTTACATGGACAGCTCCTCTGAGGTTCACTCTGAAGGGACAGTGCATGTTGACCAGTCTACATGGTTGAAACCTGAGGACACAAGTCACAGGATTGTTCCATATCAGGTTAATAATTCTTAGTTGTTGTGGGCTGATTAGGCCTGCAATCTTCCAAATGAGTGGACAGCAAAGGCTTAAATAAATGAGACAACTGAAATGATTTTAGGGCTCCAGGAGGGTCCAGCTTTCTTACTGAATTCAAGATTCTCTGGGTTAAGAGCAATACTTGCCTCGGCAGCCTGTATTTATTCAGTTTTCAAACAAAGGAGGGGGATATTGAAGAAAATGCAGGAATCTGGGCAGGACTTAGGAATCCCTTTAAGGACTTCTCCAAGTAATACTTCATAGAGAACTTTTGGGAAAACTGTGTTATCTTCAAGAAGGCCTTCACTTCACAAGTGAGAAGTCTGCAGCTGTAGTCTCTTTTTAGCTAACTGGGGTTGGACCCAAAGGCCTCAGCTGTGACCTTGTCTTGTCCTTGGAGGCCTCATGGCTTCACTCACCATTACAAGCCAATAGTGGACAATTGGTTAATGTAAGTCCTGCTCAGAGCTGCTTCATAGTGGCCTCTATCAGCTTCATACCTGTTTCCCCCGACTTTTGTGTCTCTACAGGCTGCCTACCCCAGTCCTTGCTTCCCTGCCCCCTGCTAGCTGTGGGTTTTTTTGTTTGTTTGTTTCTGCCTTGAACTCTGGATAGTTGCCCCAAGAGAATAGAACAATCAACCAAACACTTGACTGAGATTGGAATGAGCATCCAAGGCACATTGGACACTCTCCTAGATCAGATTAACCCCCTCACTACCTTGCCAGAGTAATGTTACAGAACAGACAGGCCTAAATCATGTCTACTGCTTCTAGTTAGGCTTTGTCTCGGAAGATCACATGGAGTATACCCAGCAAAGATTTGCCAGGGAAACTACGAGAAGGGGGAAATGTAGCAGAACACAGCTCCTCTCCAGCCAGTATACTTCAGTATACTTCAGTTTTTTAGCTGTCCAGGTAAGAGTTCCTGTTCCAGATCCAGTTGCTCCTGTCTCTTAGAAATGGCTCGTCACTGTGATGCATAGCTGGTCACTGATGGCACACTGTATAAACCCATCCCCAATTGACAAGCCATTCTGCCTCTGTACTTCTTGCTTGCTTATCCCATATGAGCCCTAGACCACCAGAGACCAGGGCCTGATATTTGAAAGGTCAGAAGAGTGAAACACTTAGAGGGCCTGAGCAGCAGGAAGTAATGTATGGAAAACACAAACATCAAAGTTTACCTCCAAATTTGTTGGAAGGTGAGGAACAGGATTCCGGTGCCATTAAATACAGGTCTCAATCAGATTAACCCCAAAAGAGCTACATATATTTGTGAGGTGTATGTCTCACACTTTGACCTACTATAGTTTTCAGTAATTTAGATTGTAAGCCAGTATTGTTTGATGGTATATCCACAAACATGATATGAACCCCAAGTTATTGATGTGCCAGAACATTCACAGAAAGATGCAGAGGAGGCTGTAGCAAATGCAGGCTAGGAAGCATTTACATTTCAGTGTTTACAGTCTAGGTATATCTAAATACTCAGCCCACCACTGAGGTCTGTTAATTCTCAATTTGTGACTATAACTTGTGCTAATCCTACTTTTCCTCAAAATGGTCACAGGTGAAGGGGCTGGTTGATCGATGCAGTGACTAAAAATTTAGTCACTGATTTAAATTCTAACTAAAAACTATAATAGCAAAACTGTAAGGCAAATGAAATGCCTTTTATTTTTTAAACAAATATGGAACTTCAAGAATTTGCATGTCATCCTTGCACAGGGGCCATGATAATCTTCTCTGTATCATTTCAATTTTTAGTATCTGTGCTGCTGAAGCCAGCAGAATGCCTTTTAAATTGTGGTCATTTGAGGTAAATTTGGTTGAGACCTATTTTAATTTCTTATGGCTGCATTAAGATTGTTACTGGGTTCTGGGGTCTCCTTTCAGAAGTAATTTCTAAGTCCTTTGTGTGCTGGACAAAGAATTGAACGAAACAAGCATAAACAGTGGGAAAGTTTCATTTATTTATTTATGTTTGTTTGTTTTGAGGTAAGGTCTCACAGGAAGCCCAGGCTGGCCTCAAATTTGTCACCTCAGCCTCCTGAGTGTTGGGCTTACAGGTGTGTGCGACCATGCTGTTTCACATTTATTAAAGGTAGGAAAAAACAAGGGTAGGGGGAGAATGGTCCTACAAAATGAGTTTTGGGTTGAGTAAAAAGGGAAGAAAAAGTAAAAATAAAAATACACCCTACAGTGTTGGGTGGGCTATCCTGAAGAGGCGTACTTGCTAATGCTTAATGGTGCCTGTCCCTTTTATATATCTTCCAGGACATGGTATCAAAATCCTGCCTGAGTTCTTGGGAGAAGTCCACATGCATGGCTCTGAGAACCGTTCTGCTTGTGCCCCAGGATCTCATCACATCTCCTTTCCCAACTCGTTTAGCCACCTTATCTTCCGGCCTCAAGATCACCACAAACTTGATGGTTTAAAAACCACCACACACATGTATTGTATTCACTCCTGGAGATCAGAAGTGTACAATGAATTCCAAGGGACTAAAGCTGTGGCTCCTTCAAAGGGTTCTGTTATGCACGCGTGTGCAGTGTTATCTGATGGAAGCCCAGTCCCACAGGTCTGCTCAGGGCGACATGAGAGCTTTGGCCCTCAGGCTGCCTGCTGTCCTTTCTACCTGAAATTCCCTTCAACTTTTTATTTTTAAGTTTCACTGAGATGACACATTTACCTAAAATTTACAGTTCAGTGATGTTTAATGTATTCAAAGTTTTGCAACAATCACCATATTCAGTTTTAAAAGTTTTACCAGGCCAGGGTGCAGCATCTGCCTGAAAGTGTGAGGCCCTGAGTATGACTCCTGGTACCAAAAAAGAACCCCCTGAAAAAAACCCTTAAAAAACAAACAAAAGTTTTCTTACCCCGAAAAGAAATCTCACAGCCAGGAACAGTCACTCACCACCTCCTCTCAAATCTAGGTGACCACTAATCTACTTTGTGTCTCTACAGATTTGCCCATTCTGGACGTTTCATATTTGAGGCCCAGGCTGCCTCAAATTCCTAGGGATCCCCCTGCCTCAGACGCTGAAGTGCTGGGGTTACAGGTGTGTCCCACCACGCCCATGTTTTCACTCATCTTTTTAACCTTGGATGAGCAAGGATGGAGGGTTATCTCCCTTCTGCAAGCCTGGTCTAGTTCTAGCCCTAGGTCTATGTAGGCCATAATGCTGCTGGAGTCACGAGACCATCCAGGTTGTGGTGGATTGACAACTGATGGTCAATTTAAAACAACCAGCTGAACTGAGTAAGCGTGGTGCAGGGTGTGAGAGGCCCACCTGAGGATTGCTGCCAGCAGCAAAAGAGGCAGAACTGGAGAAGAGGGGAGGTTGTTGGGAGCTGGTAGAAGCTGTAAGGAGCTGTTGGTTCTTTTGGAGGAGCTCATCATGCTGAACTTTCCCGATGAACTCCGCTGTTTTCATCCTCCGAGGAGCTTGGGACATTGTTGGTACTGAAAATAGTTTTGGTTCACTTTGGGGGAGCTCTGGTCCTCACTCTAAGCATCACTTCCTAGCTCCAGAGGGGAAGATGGTGCACTGTCAATCTCCTGGAGAAGCTTGCTGTGTTGGCTTCCCTGATGGGAACTTGGCCATCTTCATCATTGGAGAAGCTCAGGACCTCAATGTTGCTGAGGATGGCTGTGGTACTTTTCAGGGGAGCTCTGGTTCTTATTGTGAGCATCACTTCCTGGCTCCAGTGCAGATCCCTCAGCCTGCTAGCACAGATCCTTCATCCTTCTGGCACAAACTTTCTAGATTCCACCACTGATCTTTGGGCCTTCCCAGTGCAGATCCATGAAACAGGACTGCATAAGACATTGTCGTGGGCTCTGGGCCTCCAGCTGGACTCATAGGAGGCATTGTTGTGGGCTCTAGGTCTTCAGCTAGACTATTGTGGGATCCAGGCCCTCAGCTGGAGTCTTGGTCTTTTTTTTTTTTTTTGTGGTACTGGGGATCGAACTCAAGACCTTGCACTTGCCAGACAGGCACTTATTCCACTGAGCTATATTCCCCACCCCAAGTCTTGGTCTTTAGTATGTGCACAGATTTCCTGCGCTCTCTTGTATATGATTCTTTGGGTGACTATTATTAAATAATCTTATAAAATATGTGTCCTGTATTATATTGTTCCCCTGGCAATAATCCCCAAACCACAACAAAGGTTATTCTCACATTCTCAGCATAAGTGTTCAGGAACATATTTCAAGTATTCCATGTCACCAGACAGGTGGTAAGTTGTCCCTATGGCCAGTAAGAGGAGAAAGGCAAGCCATCTCCTGTCTTAACGCCATTCCATCTGAAACCATCCACATGGATTTGGGATGGGCAAAACATTATATACTATGTAGGTGAAATGACAGGAAGGGATTTGGCTGTAACTTGAAGGGAAAGACATACTCCTTTGTTTTAGCTATTAATACTTTTATTATTTTTAAACAAAAAATATTAAATAATAGCATCCAACCATATATTCAAATATATATATTCATATTCATAAAAGTAATTCGTTTCCTGGATGAAGAACTGAGGTCTAGACATTAACCTGATTAGTGATTAGTGGGTCTAAAGTTCCTCTGAGTTTTAGAACCGAGAATAGTGATGCCCAAACTACTATTTTTTAAAGCCCCTCAAGTTAAACTTGAGAGCAAGTGAATCACATCATACTAGGTCAGAGTGTAACACCAGTTATAGTATTGAATATTGTTTTTTTTTTTTTGGTACTGGGAATTGAACTCACAGCCTTGTGCCTGCCAGGTAGGCGCTGTATGGCTAAGCTATATCCCCGGAAGTACTGATAATCTTAACCTATGCAAACATAGATCAGCCATCGCTATTTGCTTGTGTATACTTGAAATCTTCCTGTCTCAGATTCCAGAATGATGGGATTACAGGCATGCAGCACCACACCTGGCAAGAGAAGTGTTTAATCTGACAGGTGATACCGGGATAAACAATCAAGCAGATGTGGTTCAGACCCTGGCTGGTTCCCTACTTTTTTTTTTCTTTTAAAGAGAAAAGAACAAAAACAACACTAAAACTATAAAAATGATACAGAATTTCAAAACAAGATGATAGGAAATCAACAATAGTTGTTGTATTATTGTTATCTCCAAAGTAGTTGCTCACATTACCACGTATAGGTATATAAGACTGATCAAACAATTAAACATTAACTGTTCCTTTCAATAAGCCAATAGAAATTAGTACAATTATCTGAGCTATCTTGTGTATATACACATATGTTTTTTTCCTTTCTTTCTTTCTTAGCTCTCTACTCTTAAGAGCTAAATGGCCTCAGAACTCACAGTCGGCTTTGCCCCTACAAGGCAGAGGCCTGTTGTGCTCTCTAATCAGGTAGCAACGTTAGGGAGTCTGATTAGAGAAAACACCAACCTTTTTCTCTATTTCTGCTTCATCACTAAAAAGGCTGTTTTCCCTCCCGTGTCTTATTTTTCAGTTTGTTCCACAGCTAAATAAGGAGTAAGAGTGTTACCTGTTGTGTCCTTAATCAACCCCACAGTACAGTCATAAGTTATAATTGTCCAAATCTTCACACTTGTGTTCTACAGTGGAGATGTGTTACTTTTTAGGTCACCAAACAACGATACTCTAAAATACAAGTACTTGTAAAGTACAAAAAGAATAAAGCATCATATGAAGGTCCTCTTTCCTTACTGGAATAAACAATTCTCACTTTATTATGAATAATCTTAGTCATGATCTGCCGAAGTTGGTCCTGGGCAATTTGAAGATAGATCTTCTTTATCTATAATTTACGTGAGGAAAATAAAAGATTAATACAACTTTTATAGTAAACTTCTGGAAAAAAATTTCAATATGACATATTTGTAATCAGCTGTGATTGTTAAACAAACTAGGAAGAGATAAAAACAATAGCCAAAACCTCTTCACTTTCGGGTACAAAGTCATTATTAAATACAAGTTAGCACAGGTAACTTGGGCAAATATGTTAGAAGGGAAAGCCCTTGGCTTCATTAGACATTTCGCAGGTCATTTTCATTTTATTTTATTTTCATTTCATTTTATTTCTCATTTCATATTTCCTTTCCTTTCATTTTATTTTGTCTTTTTGAGACAGAGTCTCACTATGCAGTTCAGGATGGCCTTGAATGCACTTTGTAGCCCAGGCTGGCCTAGAACTTGCAGCAATCTTTTTGCCTCAGCCTCCAAAGCGCTGGGAGTACAGGCCTGAGCCACCATGCCTGACCTATCACTTGGCAGGTTTTAAACCAATTCTTACAATGAAAAAAAAATGAAGTGAAATTCAATATATCTGATTGTATAGTTCAGGACAATATTTTACCTAAATGCACAAAATACTGGTTCTAAAAAAATGTAGATAAAGAATATTTAAAAACAAAGCATGATACAATTCATCTTCTTAAATCATTTAAAATTTTTTTTAGGGCCAGGGATATAGCCCAGGGGCATAATGCCTGCCTGGCAAGTGTGAGGTCCTGAGTTTGAGTCCTGACACCAAAAAGAAATTGTTTTTTTTTGAAACAACAATGAAAATATCCTTACTACAATTTAGATACCGAAAAGTTAAAAGGAATTCTAGTAAGCATTCAATTATTACTTGTTTTTTGTTTGTTTTGTGTTTGTGGCCCTAAGCACTGAACTCAGGGAGCACCGAGCTATACCCACAGCTCTTTTTGTGTTGAGACTATGTCCCACTAAGTTACTCAGGCTGCCCACAAATTTACCGACCTCCTGGGTGAGCCCCAAGTACTGGGATGACAGGGCTGCACTACTGCGCATGGCTCAATTATTTCCGTAGTCACTATTTCTCTAAGACACTGGTTCCACATTGCCATTTGAATGGAATAAGAAATTTCTACTGTCTGTGGGAAATATGACTTCTACTAAAAATCAAATAGCATTCACATTTAATATTCTTCAAAATTATTAAGTATTTTCTTACCTTCATAGGCTGTTCCACACCAAATACAATACAGATGTTCTTCCCTTAGATAACTAGTTAATATTTGTAGTTTTTCCAATACCTAGATATAAGCCATACACACGTAAGTAAGGTTCACGTTCAACAGAATCTTGTTTTGCCTCTTAGATCGTGTTCAGTTAGCCCCAGGGTGTACCTTTTCTGCTATACTCTCGGTGATTAGAGGCATCAAGGGCAGAAATAATACATTTGAACATGTCCCAGTTTACTAGCCACCCTGAAATTTACCAAAGTCTGCCAGACACATTTCAGACCCTGGTTAACATTGAAAAAAATAGTTCTTAGCTGACTCTACGATATTCAGCATCCCTTAGAGACCCCTTCTGCTTTCAAGGCATCTACCCCTCTTCACCTAAGAGTGAGTCAAGGTGAGCATTGTCTCATTCTGCTATGAAAATTCTCACTGGTGGTCTCCGGGTTAAGTGGTACTTAGGCTTTTCAAGCTGTTCTTTCCAAAATTCTTATATACAAGTAACCACAGGGGTGTATCTTCCTTTCTTGAATCATCTCCACTTCCTTTTGACCATGTTTTCTGGGGTTTATGATTGAGGGAAAGAAGTACACACTAGAATCACTTCTAAGAGTTTAGGAGGAACAAGGTATACAGTAATTTCCATCTACAGCTCACCCATCAAGCTGCAGACGAAAAGGCAAACCAAAAGTAAATGGCAAAATTACATGAAATTTTGATACGGGGTTAATAAAAAATCCTGTGAGTTCCCCTCAACCAGGGTTACTTTTGTCCTCAGGGGACAGTCGGCAGTACCTAAAGACACTGTTGGTTGACATAGGGGAGGTGTAACAGAAACTAGAGGGTAGAAGCTGGGGACGCTGGCAAACATCTGAAAGGCACAGGGCAGCTGCCCACAATAAAGAATTACCCAGCGCAAAGCATTAATTGTGTCACGGATGAAGATACCAGCTAGGAAGGAAAAGGCGCCGAAACCTACACTCAAATCTTCACTCTTATATTCATCTTCATCCTCTTCTTTTTCTTCTTCCTCTTCTTCGGTTTCTTCTTCAGGCTTCAACCAGTACCATGCCTCTCGAGGAGCCTGAATATTCTGAAGATGCAGAATTATTCTCATGAAATATAGCTAATCATAAGACTATCACAAGGAGCACAAGTGTGTTCAAGCCAACATGAATTCATTTTTTTTTCTGGCAGTACTGGAAATTGATCTCAGGGCCTTTACACTGTGCTATATGCCCAACCCTTTTCAAAAAACCATTTAGAGACAGTGTCTATGTTGCTGAATTGCCCTAGATGGGCTTGAATTTATGATCATTCTGGCTTGGATGCTAAGAGTTCTGGACTTACAGGAATTTACCATCATGCCCTGATCATTCTTTTTTTCAATTTGTTTTTTTAATAAATGTAAGTACTTACTGAGTGCTGGTTTGGGAGTAAAGCACTGTACCATGAATTATGGGCATGCACCATCCAACTAGAATGTTCTATGTTGCTGCTAACGGTCCAATAGGAAGGATTTACTATAGATATAAAATAATACATATAAACTATGAAACCATAAGTATCAGGAAATATTCAAAATATTTCTCCTATGGAGACGCAGCATAATGAGACTTCTTCCAGCAATTAGCAGAAAACTTGGGAAATTGTACTGACATTTTTGACATGTTAAATGAAGCCATTTTATTTTTGTTACATAAAACCACCAAGATACAAACAGAGATAGACTTTTTAAGCCATTCAAATCTGAAACAGACAAGATTTTATACACTAGTGACATGTAATGTGCTGAATATGGATGAAAACAGGCTTTACCAGCTAATCACATACTACGAAGAATAGACTTTCTAGTCAAGTAATCAAAATTCCAATTAGCAGAGAACAAGTTGCTTAACCTTTAATGGATAATTCAGAACACTCAAGTTCCTGCAGTAAAGAAGCCATTAGTGTATTTGTTATCACAGATCAGTGGTGAATACTAACAAAAGCTTCAATGGATAGAAAGATAGATAAACCAGGCTTGGAGTTTTTTTTCCCTTGTAGTACTGGGATTGAACCTTTACAGCTCTTTCCATTTTTTCCTTGGGATAGGATCTCATTAATTAATTTGCTAAATTGCCCAGGCTGAGCTTGCCTTTGCATTCTTCCTGCTTCAGCCTCCCACAGTGCTGGGACTACAGGTGTGCATCACCACGCCCAGCTGAGGCTTAGAGTTCTTTTTTCTTTAAATAAAATATGTGGCAAATCATACTGGGTGGCAAAATCCTTTGATACTGAAAGCAAGTAACAACTCACCTTCTGGGCATCCAGTTGTTGACAGGCTCGCTGGCTTCTTTTAAGATCTCCTTCAAGCTTCATTTCATCTTGCTTATTTTTAAGTCGCATCCTAATTGAAAGAAAAAAAGTACAGTAACATCTAATTCTCTTTATCTGTTGCCTATAACCTATTATAGATACCTCTTTAACCATTTGATATTCCCCAGTACCAGAGAATGTACCATGGTAAAGAGGGTTTCAAACCAAAAACAGTTCAAATACAAAGTTTTACCGAAACTGTACGGCAGCTTTTTCTTCAGCTTGGTTTTTCATGTGAATCTTTCTTCTGTAGCATTCTAATTTTTCTTCTGCTTTCCGTTTTAAGAATGCCTCATGACCAATGCCACTTTTCCCTGCTCAAACAAGAAATTCTGATGAGGAGCTTACTTCTTTTCTGACAATTTAAATATTGCGAATTAAATGTAACTGTCATTTGAATACAATCACTTAATTGCACTAAAGCCCTTGGTTTGTTTTCAAGGTTCCAGCTTTTGTTTTCAAAGTCCAAACACACAATCTTATTTTTACAAAGACCAGAAGTTTCATCTTCTAAGACAGTAATACTGCACACGTTTTTAAAAATCAGAAAAATAGTATCGACTGCCATACTAAGAATGGTGAATAAGATACATGTCTTTTTCCCTTGTGTTCATCCAAACGATTAAGAAAAACATTTCAGGGATAAACCTGTCTTAGAATACGTTTAGGACATTTCAGTGGATAAAAATAGAATTAGTATTGCACTTTCAGTGGTTATAATGATTTTTCTCTACATTTTTATTATTTAGGTTTTACTGTATACTAAAACTACTTTTTGAGACAGGATCTTGCTATTAGTTCAGGCTGACTTTAAACTCACTTTGTAGCCTAGGATGGCCTCGAATTTGAGGCTGTCCTCTTGCCTCAGCTTCCCCTGGGATTACAGGTGTGTGCCATCATGGCCAGCTCTTAAAATTTACTCTTATTTCACTAAAAGTTTTGTTTATTTTCTCTAGAAAATAAAACCTTCTAAAGGGTGTAGAGTTTAACAAATATTTCAGGAAGGGCTTCCTATGATAAGCACTATTAACAGTATCAACTTTAAAAAGTATTAAGTAAATATTTGTGGTGGATTTAAGCATAAGCTATTATTACTGGGAAATATATTAAAAATGAATTATATACCTGTTTTGACGTGAAGAGGAATTGGTTCAACAATACCAGCTCCTAAAACAGAGGAAAACAAACTGGAAATTCTATTTTAACACCTTCAGGTCTGTACAGTATGTGATTTTACAATGGTTCACACATATCCTTCCTTCCCCTAGTTTCAGTGATACTCAACACTGAAATCTGAAAACTAATACTCTCTATATAATCAATTACTTCCCTTGCCATCAAATACCTAGTCATCAATCAGGTCGATGCACAGTCTCTTGTGCCACTTTCCCAAGTGACAGTACTGATATAACGTGTCCAACAGGGTAACAGCCTTAAGAGAAACCAAAGCCTTGGCATATGAAAATGAAAGCAATTACAATAAAAAAGATGTACAGCTCACAGAAGTTACTATAAATATACTGCCTCTGTATCTTAATAAGTGTTTCGCTTCCCAAAAGTGCGGATACGGATAGTTTCTCTGGGTGCTCACTGGGACGGCCGCCACAGGTTTAGAGCAAGCAGGACAGGGCCCGCTATCGTCCTCAGTGCTGTTTCATTGTCCTTTGGCCACTGTACCTCTTAACCCTTTGTCAGCATTCTCCGCTGCCTCCACTGTAGGCCTCGTCCATCCCAGTTATTAGTGCCTTTAAGGCTGAGCAGGGCTAATAAGCAGCTGTATGTATGCTATGTATACACGTACTGGGGGTTGCACTTAAGGCCTTGCATGTACACGGCAAGTGCTCTACCCTGAGCTACATGCCCAGTCTTTTTTAAGTTTTATTTTGAGACAGGGTCTGGCTAAGTTGCCCAGGCTAGTCTCAAACTTGTGACCATCCTGCTTCAGCCCTGATGGGAATTACTGACGCGTGCCAGCAGGCCTTGTAGAAAGCAGCTGTTAATGGCATAAGTGATATCTAAAATGGATGTGCAAAAATGTGAGTCCTCTATAAGGCTTGGCAGCACATAAGAGACAAGGAAGCTGAAGTTCTTTAGTGTCTTGTAGAACACACATTAAATTGCCATCTGTGGTCCCCATCAATGCATCACACCTGGGTGGGTAGGGACGCCTATTTCTGAATGTAACTTACCGCTCCTGCCTAGAGCTTGACCACTTTTATAGCCCATCTTTTGAAGCAAAGCAAACCCTTTGTTTTCACAGCCTAGTGCATTTTTCAACCCAATGTCTCGCCTTTCTTGTTCCTTTTCTTCTAAACTCTTCTGTCTGTTTTTCAAATTAGCTTCCTGTTGCTTTTCTTCTTTTCGACGGGCTTCTCGGATTTGCCTCAGCATTGGCAATCCTGGTCTGATATCTTCCCTGAACGATAAAAGAGATGGTTATCTTAGATAAGTACATAGAGTTATCCCATAGCTTTGCCACTTAGTTAGCACTAATCAGTATTTCAGTATTTCTGTGAGAGAACAAAAAAGGATCAAAGCCATAAGTATAATGTTAGCAGAAAAGGGAAGAAGTGGCTGCTGCCCTCTTTGTATGAGCAAATAGGAAGTGTTTCCAGAAAGGAATAAGATTAACTTTCCAACTTCACATTTAAAATCAATGTCATTGCTAGTAGGAATGTGGACTAGTATGATCACTGTGGAAATCAGTATGGAGATTCTTCAAAAAACTAAAAGCCAGGCTTGGTGGTGCATGCCTGTAATCCCAACACTCAGGAAGCTGAGGCAGGAAGATCACCTTGCGTTTGAGGCCAGCATGGGCTACATAGTGAGTCCAAGGCCAACCTGAACTACATAGTAAAACTCTAAAAAAAGAAAAAAAAAAAAAAGGAAAAGAACAACTAAATATAGAAATTCCATTTGACCCAGCTATTCCCTCTCCAAAATACTTTCCAAGAGGTGTATTATACGCAAATCAATGTTTCATAGCAGCAAAATTTGTAATAACTAAATCTTGAAGGCAGCCTATAGTTCATAAACAGATGACTGGATAAAGCAAATGTGATATTTATATATAATGGAATACTACTTGGCTAAAAAGAGGGATAAATTTGAGTCATTTGCAGGAAAGTGAATGTAACCTGAAAACAATGTTAAATGAAATAAGTCAGATATATAAGCTTAAATAGCATACGTTCTCTTTCATATGAAAAATCCAAGATGTAAATGATGTATACAGCAAAATGAAGGCAGATGTGCTGAAACAGGAAGACAGATGTTTTGCAAATGGGAAGGGGAGCAAGAGATGGAAGGCTGGGGAGGGAGACGTAGAAAGAATTGGGATGTGTTGTGCACATGTACCAACCACCTACAACGCATGTAATCTAGAGATGGGGGAGGGGAAAAGTAGTAAGAAGAATTAAGAGGTGTTCAGTACTTGTACCTACTCCCTAAGGTGAATGTAGACATTATACACTGCAAACATGTACTAATACAGAAAAAAATCCAAAATCTACGTCATTACTTCATGGTCGATGCGTGTTTCAAGCATATGATCGCATCAGACATGCACTTTTACTTACTGGATATTAATGAAGGAGTCAGACATATAGTCCTCTTCTTCTGCCATGTTCAACTTCATATGGCAATATTATCTATAAATCAAATTAGATTTGATCACAATTTCCTTTGGTATATCACAATGAAAATAAATCTTTATTTATCCCTAGGCATCGGCCTTCCCCAGAGCACTACTGTGTATTCAAGTGCCCTTTGGACATCTTTATTTGTGGTGTTCTCAAGCTCCATAGTTGAAACAATTCATCTTTCTTCCCAAACCTCTTCAATCCACATTAATGTCATCACCGCTTGTCCCTTCCTGACCTCTTACACACCTTTGTCAATTCTTCCTCCATAATATTTCTCACAGATAATTCTTCCCATAGTTGTGATGACTACAGACTTTTCTCTCACATTATAACAGCCTCTTACCAGGCCTTATTGGCCTTTGGCCTCTCCTCTTCTGTATGCCCCCCAAAGTGCTTTTGGTTTTGTTCTTCTAAATACAAGTCAGGTCAGGGCACTTCTCTGTTTCAAACCCTTCAGTAAACTTGGTAGTGGAGGACTGGTTTGTCCCGGCCCGCGGGTAGTCAACGAAGGCTCTAAAGAGAGGGGGAGCGGGATAATAGGGAGACAAGAGACACGAGAAATGGAGGCAAGACAAAATTCTGATCAAGCCTCGTTTATTGAGCAGAAGTCTCGGGTTTATATACAGTGCGGGAGTGGGGATTGACGTCAGTGGGTAACCAGGCAACGGAGGGAGGTCCAGACATCACACGAGGGTGGTCAGAGCATCAGGCGATATTACATCATTACAGGAAGTTGACCATATATAGAGATCTATTATATAATTACAGGAAACTAACCATACATGGAAATTACAGGAAGTTGACCATATATGGAAACTGAAACTAAAATTTCAAGATGGCTGGTAGCTTACAAGATGGATGCAGACCGCAGGTCTCTCAGCGGTCTCCCACAGGTCCCCCTTTTTTATTACGATTTGCTTTCTCGAGATCTATAGCAATTCTGTGATAATGGACCTGAAGCTGTTTCATTTCAATAGCATCCAGTACGTTAGTTACTTGTTGTTTAATAAGAGCCACCAATCTGTTGAAAATACAGGGTCCACATAAAATAATTAGTAATATCACAATTAAGGGTCCTATCAAAGGAAGAAGATAAGGTAAAATTCCATTCCACACACTCCAAAGTGGATTTTCAAATAATTCTCTTCGTTTCTTTATCAGGTCTTCTTGAAGTTTTCTTATCTTTTCTCAAACGATGCCAGACTTGTTTACATAGAAGCAACATCATTCCTGTAAAGCCAAACAAATCCCTCCCTGTTCTGCAGTTAAAAGATCTAATCCTCTTCTGTTTTGGAGGACTACCTCTGCTAAAGAATCTATCTGATCTTGGATATCCTGAATAGCACTAGATAAAGCTTGAACTTTATCAACTATTTGATTAGAAAGCTTGTTATAAGAATGTACAGCAACTCCTATTCCTGCTGAACCTGTGACTAGAGCTTCCTATTCCTGCTGAACCTGTGACTAGAGCTCCTGAAATTTCTAATCCTACTAATAAAGGAATAAGTTGAACTACTCTTTTAGTTCTCTTAAGACGACCTACAGCATAATCAAAACTAGGAATGGGAATGGGTTCATCCCCCGGTACAATCTCTATATCAGGTAATAAGATTGCTATAACACATAATCCTGTCCAATTATCGGGCAAAAAGGTAAAAGCCAAATTTCCTCCACAGACAAATACTTGTCCTTTAGAAAGGCAAATAGAAGAGCTATAAGTAATTACTTGAGTACAATCAGTAAAAGTAGCAAATCCGACATCAATTGCATTTTTGTTGTAAAAAGTTTCTTGTATACACGAGATAAATTTAACAGCTACAGGTTGAACTTTAAAAGGTAATCCTAGGGTACAATTAGGATGTATAGGGTTCACAACGTTATTTAAAGTAAAATTTGAAGGAATGGCAAGAGGCATGAGTGTGCCTTGATTCATGCACAGCCAACATTCTTCAGCTAAATCAGGGTTAGATGCATTAAGAGCCATTAG
>PVLD010029878.1:0-17505 GCA_004027595.1 Dinomys branickii
AGGCTCCTGCTCCTGGATCTGGTGTCAGCTTGGGCCTGTGGTGGATCGGCTCTAGGGAGACCTCCTGGCCTGAGAGCTGCACTTCCTGGTGAAGGGGAGGGGGTGCTGGTGGGCATCACTCAGGCTCCAGCTGGATCAAGGCTGTGGTCAGCAGGGGACACAGGCAGGTGCTTGGGTGGCTCAGCTGTGGCTGTGGGTGAGTTGGAGTCCGGTGCTGCTGCCCAGGACCGCAGTGGGACGGACGCGCTTGGGGGAAGACAAAGCCCGGGTTCAGGGCTGGGGTGAGCTAGAGGCAAAGTCAGACTTCAAGGTCCTGGAGGGGAGCACTGGGCTGCGGGCAGCTGGAGCAGGGACATGGGAGCCACACCCTGCTGCTCTCAGAGCTTTGTGCAAACTCCCTCTGAACAGACAAGGTTCTGTGCTTCTGCGCAGGGATTGTGTTTATAGTTTAGAAGTCTCCCTGCAGCAGTAGGAGGAGTCAGAGTCAGAAAAAAGTAGCAGCTCGAGAACCGACCCTGAAGGAGGGAGATGGGAACAGAAGAGCACAGAGACCAAGAACAGAGGAGGAAACGACCCCCAGCCAGAGGGACAGAGATTGGGCTGCTGCTCAGGTCAGGCAGCGGTGGGGTGTGCTCCACAGAGGGGCTCTGGACTCTGACCTTTGCCTTCCACCCCACGCGCCACCACGGGCCACCTGCTTCCATGCTCATCCAGGAGGGCCACACAGGAGGACCCACTGCTGGGCTCTTGCAGAAAGAATGTGTGGCAAGCATCGCTGACCATCTGGAGGCTTCAATGCGCCCTGGGTACGTGGGCCTCTCCTGCTTCTGGAGTTTGACGTGGAAGACAAATGAGGGCCAGCGGGGCCCAGCAGGACCCATGTGGAAGTGCCCAATGTGGTCTGTGGTAGAAACAGCATCCTGTGCTGAGGGGTCTGTGTGGCTCAGGGCTGCAGGTGCCCCTCCATCCCGTCTGGCTCCATCTCAGCCTGTACCTCCCTCCAAAGCAAGATGTGCAGCTGTCACTGGATGCCCCGGGCAGATGGCCGCGGGGTGTAGGAAGCCAGACTGGGGGTGAAGGGCAGGAAGTGCCAGCTTCCATTCATAATCCAATGTCAGTTTTTCGTGAGGTCCAGTTTACCTAACAAGGACTGCCCATTTCAAAGGAACACTTGAGTGCTGTTTACTGTGTCCACAACATGGCTCGGCCATTAACTATTCTACTGCAAAGTCACCCTGGGCTACACAGTGAGCTCAAGGCCAGCCCAAACTGCATAGCAAGACTCTGTCTCAAAAGGACAAAAAGACAAAAAGAAATCAAAACAAATGCTGGGAACCTGGGGAAACCCACACCATGCAGCATTTACAGAGGAACCCACACCATGCAGCAGTAACAGTGTCCCCCTTCCCAGCATCCACTGATGCGGGGCTCTCACTTCACCATGGATTCACCCACTGCGGGCATTGCAGGGAATTGTCACCTCAGCATGTGTGAGGCCTGCTCACAGCAGCACTCACCACGGGGGACAAAGGATGAGAACCATCTGATGACCACTGGCAGGAGTTGGATAAGGGAAATGCAGTATAGTCACACAGTGGAATATTTCTCAGCTGTGAAAAAGAAAGAGACTTGTCCCCCTGCTGCAGCATGGAGCAGCCTTCACAACATTATGTGGAGGGAAGAAGCCAGACACAAAGTAGATGTTTAGTGATTTCTACAATTATTTTCCCCAAGGTCATTAAATTATTGGAAAAATTATTTGAAAATTAAAATTAGATTTATGACATTTTGTCATATTTTAAAATTTAACCAGTTTATTTTATATTCTAAACAGCATTTATTATAGTTTTACTTTTGGGGCTTTAATGAGAGCAAACTCAACAATAATACTTTCATTAGAATTGCTGGACATTAGAATATACACAAAGCAGCTAGTGTGAAATCCACATTTTCCTTTTTCCTTTGGGTCTCAGTAACAGTCCAACACCATGCCCACCCTGGGTTCCCGGCATTCACTTCGATTTCCTAACATACTGTTAGGTTTGATTCTCCTCAATCACCAAGAATTGTGGTGATACTGGTTTTGATGTTCATTGTGTTTTCAGCTTCCTGTCCTGAAGCTTTTCTTTTGTTCTGCTGCACATGGTGATCACATCCCTCATGGGGAGCGGGTACCTGGACATGAAGCACATCCTGAATCTTGGTTACCCTCATCCTCCACTCTTCTCCCCTTCCACTTGCCGGCCTGTTAATGGTTGATACATTGTGTCAACTTGGAGTCTGGAGGTTTAGCTGAGTAACTCAGCAGTTGTAGATCTTGGGGTGAAAAGGACATGCCCTTACCCTTCTGGGATGTTGTTTATTGTGTTAATTTGGGAAGTTTTAAAGGTTAATTATGTGATTCAGCAGGAAGCCAGGGTGCTTACTTTGTATACATCCTGAGTCTGTGGAAGAGGAGGGCATGGAGACTGTGTGAGAGCTACACTCCCCCTTGGGTGGGGGCAGGCTGTTTACAAGGGAAGGGAAGGGTAGGAAAGAGGCTGCTGGCAGCCATTCCTCCCTTTTGCTCTGGTTGTTTTTGCTGTGCTCTGCTGCCGTGAAGTTTGCCTTCTGCCATGTGCCACTCTGTCTCTGAAGCATCCAAGTATGGACTGAAACCTCCACAACTTTAAGTTAAATAAACATTTCCTTTCTTCATTTTGGGTGTTGGGTATTTTGTCTCAGCGACAAGAGTAAAGTAACCAAGACCCAGTCCCTTTTTCAGAGCCCTGTCTCCGTCTCCTTGACTCCTGTGCCATGGGATGGGAGTGTCTCCCTATGATGCCTGTCACAGCCACCGTGTGGAGTCCTCAAGCTCAGGTCTCTGCTCACAGCCTGTGGCAGCTAAGATCAGGACGGCAGCTGAGAGCCACAGAAGCAGCCACCTCCTGGGACCTTCCCAAATGTGTGACTGGTGCCAGCTCATTGAGTCCTCGCCACACCCATGGAAGAAGTGAGCCAGAGACTTGGCTGAGCACAGCAATTTCTCTGTCAAGTTGTGGGGAGCAGGGACTGGAGGTGAACACAGGTATTGACTCCAGAATCCATACCTGCATCTCCATGCTCCTGCCCTAGGCCAATAGCAGACTCCTCCCAGGGGGTTTGTGTAGGGGAGGGCATTTGGCCAGCGCCTCCATCCCCTAGGTTCCCTGGAACTTACCAGATCTCAGCTTCGGAGCTTCTTCAACCCAAAAGCCATGTTCTGGGGAAACCAGAAGTGTGACTGCCAGGTGCATGGAGGAGATCTGAGGTTGGACCTTGCAGAGCCCACTGGAGTCCTTGGCTCTGTTGCAAAATCAGAGTGTGGCTGACCTTCCCTGTGCTTCAGTTTCCCTACCTGTGAGAGAAACTCCTGATAGGGCCACTGTGCAGTTCAGCCGTCTCTTCCATCTCTGCTTGGCCCTAAGCAGATTCATCAAGGAACGGGTCAGGGATGTTAATGCACCTGCAAAACTGCAGCTGAGAAAGAGCAAAGCCCAGAAGAAAAGACAAAGCTTCAGGAGGCGGCTCCATGTCCCTAAAGTCCTGTCTGAGAAGGACAGCTGCTCCCCAAGGTCACTGTGTAGACTGGACAGGGGCTCCCCAGGCAGGGCAGCACTGGCTGCAGGTCGGGGTGCTATCCCCACAGGAGTGGCTCCACCTGCAGAGGTTTGTGCAGGACTGAGAGGCAGGGCTGGTAGGAGGGAGACACAGGAGGCTCAGGGAAGGAAGGGACCTTGTAAGGTTAGGAATTCCATGAAAGATGCTAGGAAAAGTGACAGGTTTCAGAGGAGGAGGCAGCAGATGTGCCTCTGTCTCCACGCACAGCCCGGATACCTACCCAGCGGAGGACCCCATATAGACAGAGCAGCCCCTGCTGTCTGAAGTCTTCCTGCAGTGAGGCCATATGTGAAGCACACCTAGAGGAGAGGTCCCTGAAGGGGGCCTCAGCCAGGGATCCCTGTGTGCTATACCACTGGACACCCCCAGGAAGGCTATGGCTAGTGGACACTTTCCCAGCCTCTTCAGGCTGAAGAATTGTGGGGACTATGGCCCTACTGGACCCCTCGGCCAGCCAAATCAATTGCAAAGTGCTCATAAATTGCTTTGACCGGCAGGACCAGGATTTGGTAACATTTCCAACTGACTTTTTTAAGCCCAGTGATTCTGGTTATTTTTGGTGGGACAGTGGCCCGCTTTCACATGTGTTATTGTCAGCAGGGAGGGATGGCCCTTCCCAAAGCAGCTCGGTACAGTGGGAAGGAAGCTATGCCCCGACAGGACCGCTCTTAGTCCTGAGTGGTGCAGAACTCAGTGACATGCTCTTCTATCCTCTGCTGAGGCCCAGCATCCTCACTGGCCCCTGCTGCAGGTCGGAGATGACCCACAGTAGTCCATTCACCACACATACCCCACAGCAGAATTCTGAGTGGGCCACTCCAATTTCCAGCATCTCTCAGGGTGCTGAGGTGGGATGATGATTTCCTCAGGTAGTCAGCAAGAACCTGGGGACCTGGCATCTTTTATGGTGCCTCCTACCACATGGTTTCTTCTGCTCTCTCCACCCTTCAGCACCTCAAAGCCCCACCCTGGCCTTCTGTGATTCTGCAATTCCAGATGACCTCCCCGTACTTGCTTCTCCCTGTCTTTCTGGAGTCACCTGTGGGATCTCCTTTACTGGGAGCACTTCCTGAGTTCCCCAAGGACTGCTTTTGGGTCTGCCAGAGTTCAGAAAGACAAAAGCTCAGAGCTCCTGAGCTTTTGCATTGTACTCGATCTACTGCCATGTCTGGCCTGTGCCTTCCTGACTGGAGATAGGATTGTCACTTATCTGCTCGTCCTGGAGGATGGAGGCAGAGTGCTTGCTCATGACCTGCACAGAAGAGACTCTGATTTCTCCGATCTCTTCTGCTTCCACAGAGCCTGGTGTGTGCATCATGTGAAGCCTGCTCACTGCTCCCCACCTGCCATGCACATATTGTACAGGAAAGAGGGCAATGGTAGAGGCTTCATTTCCACCTTAGGCCCCTAAAAGGAACAGCCTTCAATGAAGGGACTGTCTTAGTTACTTTTCTCTCTACTGAGACAAGATACTGAACACCCACAAGTTAAGGGAAGGATGGTTTATTTGGCTCACTGTTTTTGGAGGTTTCAGTCTGTAATGGGCTGGCTCCAAGGCAAGGTGGCTTGGCAGAGGGGAACAGTTCATGGTGGTCAGAAGGTAGCAAAGCAAACAAGGCAGGAAGGAGACAAACCTCTCTCTGCCCCTTATACTGTATCCAGGCTACCAGATAATGGTGGCAAATCAATCAGTGGACAGATTTAATAATCACTCACCCTTAAGCCCAGCACCCTTAATCTTAGCATTGCATCATGAATCAGTCCCACACTCTAGATCCAGCCACCACTGAGAAAGCCCCATCCATTACTACATGAGGCTTTGCGGTACATCTAGACATAGCTGTGACAGGGACTGAAAGTCTGAGCCTCCTTCGAGGCCATCCCAGAAGGAATTGCCTGACAAAGCCCAAGGGTGCTGTCCGCCAGCCAATCCATCCTCGCCCTGTGTTCTAGTCCTGACTGAGCACAGAATGCATTTTATTATAACCTCCCTACCCCCAGGACAAGTTTTACTCTGCAGCAGTTTGATGAGCCAAAGAGTTCTTCGCTAGTCCTGACCGTTGCTCCTGAGTTCACAGATGAATGGGTGAGCTCTGCTCTGCCTTCAGAACTGGAGGAGATGGTTTGTGGCCTTCCTGAGGTCAAGCCCTCCAGCAGACCACCCCAAGGTATGCTCACTTATCCATGTGACACTCGGCACATGTCATCTTTCAAAGCCTGAGGACCTGTGTCCCCTCTATCCACACACCCTGATTCCTCACCAAGCTCTGCTTCAGAGTCCCTGCCCAGCCTGCATGTGCAGGGACTAATCCATCTTCTGTGTTTGCCCTGAGAATAATACACTCCACACTGCAGACTCTGCAGTGTGTCTTGGGACTGACTCAGGGGAAACCGTGAGGATGTTCAGCAGATATTTTCCAAGTCCATTCAACAGTTAATGAAGATGCTTTATCCTCCTGCTTCTCTTGGTGAAAAAAAGGAAGGATAGTGCAGTGCACAGCTTTTTCCTCCCAGTGGACATCCCTCTCTTAATCCTCTCTCTTTCTGAGGGAAGAAGGGCTTTTGTCTTGGCTCCTGTTTATTTGAGAGCTATGAAAAGTGGATCTCCAAGGAAGGGAACAAAACAGAGCAGAGCCATTGTCCTGCCACCTAGAAAATCCCAAATATAACACTAGCCAAACTCTCCCTCCCTGCCTGCCTAGTTAACTTTGGAGCCTTGTTTAAAAGCAAGGAATGTGAACAAAAATCTCTTTAGGAAAAAAAAAAAAACTTCACAAAACTCCCCAACGTTGGCAAGCAGTTCCCCCCTGCATACACCGGAGTCACACATCGAACAGTCATGGCTGCCCAAGGCACTGAGTAATTACACTTGTGAAGCTGGGCTTGAAACAATTTGTTTCCATTATCTATCTCTCTCAAGGTGGGTTCTTCCAAGGCCTGGAGAATCAATTGCAGGATTCGGCACAGAGTACCCCATGCAATCTACCTGCTGACATGAACTTTCACTGCAGCTCCCTCCTTAGATCAGAATGGAAACCAGGGCAGGGATTGGAGATGCTGGGGCTTGCTTTGTGCAGCAGGGAAAGCCAATTACCTCGAGGCTGTGGGTGTGAACCCTGTGTCAGTTTCCTTTAGACCCTGTGCCTTTAATCAACTGCATGTTGCTGCTCAAGATGCCAACTCAGCCCTGATCCGCAGACACCAGAGACTGAGATGAGAGACAGCTGTGGCCCCTGTGAGCTCAGTGATGAGGAGACCCTGCTAAGTCAGTCATCAGGCAGAGGAGCCTAAGTGCCTCTTCCCTGCTCCAGACCCAGGGTCTCCTCCTGCAAGAGGAGCTCCGAAACCCCGACTCCATAAACTCAGTCCTGCAGTGTGAAGTTCAGCCCCTCTTTCATGCATCCCAGTGTCTCTCAGTGTGCACAGTAATGGTGAAAAACAATCAAATGTCTACTGTCCAAGTTTCTGGGTATTCTTTATTGTAAGAAAATTGCTGTGATAAATGTTGGGTCCTATAACGATGATGAATGTGAGCACTACCCTCTCCCAGTGTTGAAGAGTGTATAACCTGCTCAACTGTAAGGTTGGTCCTCTACCAACGGCCAAATCTGTACCTGCCCGCAGGTCTTTCTGGAAAATCAGCCATGTTCCTTAGTTCTATGTCCTACCATGTCACAAACATGGCCACAGCTTTCCAGATCTTGCTGCTCCCTGATGGTCTTGCCACATGCTTCTCCTTTCTTGCCTGAATTTTTCTGTGACCTTTTCAAGCCCGTTCTCCTGGATCATCATTTTAAGTCACTTGTCATGGCTGGATTCAGGAATCTAAGCATGCAGCTGCACCTGATCCCGCTGACTTCTGACCCTTGTCTCTTCCATGGCCCAGGCTTTATATCCATTGTTATAGCAATTATTTTCCAGAGATTGACATTTGTGTTCACTGAAAATATGAGTCCAATAAATCTTCCTAATAACCCAACTAAGCAAGAACTTGAAGTGATCAGGGCTCAAATACCTCACCCATGGTCACACAGGGCAAACTAGAGCCCAAGCCTGGGGGTCTGTGGGGTCCCCACTGCACTGGTCCATCCTTGGAACTGTGGTGTTAGACCTTGGTTGCCAAACACTGCCACTTAGCACCAAAATGTTTGCTGTGATCAAACACATGAACACTTGAACTCACCCCAAGCAAAAAGCAGGAAACGTAGACAACGTAGTTCTCAGAACTGCAAAGACCTTGCTTGTCTACAAGGATGACAACAGGATGTGATTGTGATGTGGCACTTGTCCTGTGAAACAGCTACTCCTTGTGGAAAAGTAGAGATCTAGAAATCACCTTTGCCTCCTCCTACTGACTCTTCAACTCAGAAACCCTCTGCTCTTGGCAACAAGAGAACAGCTCATCTGGCTTAGAACCTGCTTATCAGGAGTGAGGGGTTGCAAAGATCTTTGAGGAAAGGAAAACAGAACAAAAGTTAAAAGACAAAGCATGGGTGCTTCGGCAAGGACAGAATGCTGGTTGTATCAGAGGCATTGACACCTCTTATCCACAAAGGCAGAGAACCCAGAAATAGGCCATTAGAATAGGTTTTGGAGCAAAAGCAAGGCGTGTGGTACCCAAAGGCACCAGGATGGTGACAGAAACCGGAGGCGTTATGGAAAGGAAAGCTTTCTCTCTGGCAATGTGGCTCAGTAAAACAATGCAGATGTGCTGTTTGTTGACTGGAATGTTGGGCTGAGAGCAACATGTGTTCTTTCCCACACATGCTGAGCCATCCAGGAGGGACACAAAGACATGGAAATCCACAGGTGGCAAGAATCTGCAGGGACAGGGCTGGAGCAGTGACCTTCCTAGAAGAGGGGTCAAGGTCAGAACATAGCTGTTTCCAAGTGACATCATCTCTGGCAAAACCAGTGAGGGAGGGGGTAGTCAATGCACTTCCCGTGATGGAGCAATGGTTGCGCACTGGAAACACTTCTTTTGCAAACAAAAACAATTATATACTTTAAATTCATTTAAAATTGAATTTCACACTGCTTGTTTCTATATTTAGGGTCTGTAGGGAAAATCCAGAGCTTCACAGACAGTTACACAGGGTAGGGTGCAGATGCAAATTCAGGGATTAATGGCAGCCATGAACTTTCCTCCCTCTTTGCTCTCTGACACTGTTTCCTTTCATGTGGACCCCATGGCATAGAACCTCCTGTGTGAGCCGCATTTTTCAAATGTCCAACCCAGCTCTGTGACAGCGTCCCCTCTGCCCACTCACAACTGCTTCCAAGGCACACCCTGTGTACACAGTGGCACACCATGCATGCACACCGGGCCTAGTGCCTGCCATCCAGGGTCAGAGACAAGTCATAGGCTTGGTCAGGCATGCAGAACCGAGATTTTCTGCAGCTGACGGAGTTGGGGCATTTGAAAGTCCTGGTATCAGCTGTAATTTAGTTCCATATTGAGAAATGGGATAAAATTGGGTGCAGAGAGAGTGCTCTTTAATAAAATGCCCTCTGTAAGAACCACACACCTTAAAAGTATCTAGTAAATATCTTAGTTACTTTTCTGTCCTTGCTGACAAAAAATACTCAACACCCAAAGTTAATGGGAGAAAGCTTTATTTAGCTTGCAGTTTGTGCAAATTTTACTTCATCATTGTCTGGCTCCAAGGCAGGGTGGGACGTGGCAGAGGGGCAACAGTTCATGGTGGTGGAAGACAGCAAAAGCAACAAAGATGAGAGAGAGAGAAGCCTCTTCCTAATCCTTATATTGTGTCTAGCCTACTGGGATTAGGGTGGTGGCTGTCCAGTCAGTGGACTGATCCAGCAACCACTTACGCTTAATCGCATCACCCTTATTCCCAATATGGCAGTAAGAATCAATCATAAGCGGTAGATTCCACCACCTGCGAAAAAAGCCCATCCCCCCCTGGCTGAATGAGGGCTTGGAGGAGTATCTAGACACAAACCATAAGTAAATTCTGCTATGTTGTTTCAAGTGTCCCATGGGAGTGTCATGGGCTTAGCCAAAGCATCCCCATGGCTGTCCCTAACAACTCCAGCTCCTGTCCCGCTATGAAGATGGAGATGCTTCTCAGTCCTCTCCCGGACTCACCCAGACCCTCCTCCAGCAGCGATCCCCCTCCTGCCCTCAGTCCTGGGCACTGCATTTCCTCTGGGACAGGAGGGACCCCCAGGTCATTCCAACATCAGCTCCTCTGGCCAGTTAAGATCTACACCACCTTCTCCTTTAGGGAGAGAAGATCCACATCTGCTACTGTCAAGAAAGCTGCACTTTCTCCCTCTTGTTATACTTTATCATCCTTCCTAATTTTAATAAAGATGTTTCTTTTTCCCTTCCTATGCAGCTAGCATGGAAGCTTCTTGACACTGTTGTCCTGGCATGCAGTCCATGTGCTACACCTGGTGGGCACACCAATGGCACAAGATGATGACATCCTGTCTTCTAACCATCCCAGGCAGAACGATGGGGATGGAACTGGCATGAATTTCGGAGTCAGGGAGCTATGGACAGGATCCCAGCCCTGTATCTGACCTGAGTAACTATGATCTTACTAATCTTGCAAAGCTCCAGAGTTATTGTTGAACCAACTCTGCTGGGGTACAACTTACCTATACAAAAGTGTGCATACTGAGTGTAGGATTCAATGAGTTTTGACAATTGTATAGGTGTAAAATCACACAATCAAGGCATAGTACATTTATAGCATCACAAAACTTAAGTCTTGCCTATTCTTAGTCTCCTCCTCGCCCTATCTCTGTCTGGCATTTAGGGAGACACACATCTGTTTTATTTCACTAAAGATTGGATTTTCTCTCCTGGAATCCTATAGAAATTGGATCTCATGACATGTGCTTGTGGTGAACATCAAAAGAGTTAACTGACATTCCAGCTGTCACCTATGACCTCACTGTGGGCTTTGGGCTGAGGCCACCCTTCTCCAGCCTGAGCTTATCCAGCTGACATGGAATATGTCAGCTTAGGGTTCACCATAAAATGCAGCTTTCTTTAGTGATACTGTTGTCTGATTCTTCCATAGAGAACTCCTTCCTTTCCCTCCTCTTCCACATCAATCAACCTGCATTGCATGTAGAAGGCGAAGCTACCTGTACCTCAGGTATCAAGGACAAGGCCTCTGCTTCTCCTGAGTCTGACAGGGCCCCATGAGAAGTGTGCACAGCTCAGGGAGCTGATGCATGTAGTGACTTAACCTTTGCTTGAGGTAATACAGACAGTTCCCGTCTTGTTCCCTGTGAAGCCACCAAGGCATACTGTTCTGTTGAAGATTAGAGGTTCTTCCTGTCCCAGATCATACCTTTCCCTTAAACTCACAGTGAACTTACTCATATGCTGATTATATAAATAGACACACTGTAGGTGCTGGGCACTTCCTTTCTCCTATCAGGAGAAGGGCCCTACCTGGCCTCTGCTTTTGTGTATTGACCCCCGTCTTCTTCATCACTGGCCATCTTCCCTCTGGAGTTTCAAGAGCTGTGCGGGATGTGGCATTGGCACACAAGACCCTGGCTGTCTTGTGTGGTCTCAGTTCCTCAGTTTCCTGCTTTCACCATCTCACTCCCTCCTCACAGCCAATTCTCAGAGGACTCAAAGTAACAAAACACATTGGTGTTTTGCTGCTTTCTTTTATGCCACTTACTGTTTTAGAGATTCACTGTGATGTTGCTCCGCTGCCATCTGTTCCTTTTGTTACTGAGTAGTACTGTACTGCAGGAGCATTCTGCGATTCACTCATGCCAGGGGCAGAGGCTCACACGCAAACCTTTGTGTGGATGTGTGCTTTTGTTGCTCTTGGGTAAGTACAGTGGTGACGTTTGGGCACTAGCTGCTGAGCAGATAACTGCTAGGACACTGACAATCTTCCAAAACATTTGTCATTTCATGTCCCCGTCAGCAGTGCAGGAGGCCTGGGAATTCTTACCACCCTTACTAACAACTGGTATAGTTAAGTAGCTGAACTTCAGGCATTCTAATAAAAGTACTGTTATGGCTTGTGTGTAGATGTCCCTCCAAAGCCTCATGCAGTCATGGGGCAGGCTTCTACAGTTTTTCATTGATTCATGGTCAAATGCTAGGATTATGGGTATAAGCGCTACACCTACCCTGGGGCGGGGGAGCCTATGTATAATATAAAGGAGAGAAAGAGGCTTGCTCTTGGTCCTCGCTTTTTGCTCTTGCTGCTTTTGCTGTTTTCTGCTGCTGTGAGCTGTTGCCCTCTGCCATGCCACCCTGCTTTGGAGCCAGCTCATTATGGACTGAAACCTCTGTAAACTGTGAGTGAAATAAACCTTTCCCTCTTTAATTTTGGGCATTGGGTATTTTATATCAGCAACAAGAAAAAAGTAACCAAGAGAAATGTGTAGTACTGCATAGAGTTTTTAATTTCAGTTTTTCCACTGACTAATTTTTGAGCATGGTTGGCCACTATTTACTTTATATTTCTTTCTTATTTATTTCTATAAGGTTATTTGACTTATCACTATATTCTAGATATAAGTCATTCTTCAGATATACAGATTGTAAATCTTTTCTTTCAGTGTGTGGCCTACATTTAATTTACATGAGGATAATTGTACATTTTTCATTCTGAGAAGTTATATCTATCATGTTTTCCATTATGATTCAGGTCTTTTGTCCCTTCTTTGTAAACATCCTGGCCTGTCTCAAGACCATAGGTTTCTCTCAGTATCTTAGTTTACCTGCATGCTGATACTAACTTTTACATTTAGTTTTGTGCCGAGTTTGACTTAATCTTGGAGTATAGTACAGGCTACTTGTTGACTCATCACTGAAGGATTTTCCATTTGCCAGCTCCTTCCCATGAGTCATATCCTCAGGCTTTTCAAGTCTACACATCAATCTATTTGCATATCTTCCACCCTTTTTACCGATTACTCCATTGCTTATGAGTGTGCACATTTGCATGGATGTAAGCACAACACACATTGCTGGTCATAGTAGCTTTGCATAGAATATTGGATCATTTAGTGACCTCTGAGTTTAAACCTAATGTGAACAAAGCCATAGCATCTCAAAAGGCAATGAAACATTAAACGCCAAAGGATAGATATGAGAAGCAAACTTCTGAGCCAGCCCAAGGTGCTTGGGGCATTCATCGTTACTGCAGGAATCCTTCCCAGGGAGGTCCTGAGAGTTCCAGAAATCCTGCTTTTAACACCAGAAGACTTTCTTTGGGGAGATTGTCCCAGATGATTCTAAAATTTACACAAAAATAGAAAGTACTAAAACACTTTGAAAAAAGAAAACAAGTAAGTGCTCTAAAACATACTTCGATCACTTTCATATATTTCAGTCTATGCTGGAATAGCATATTCAGAAAATTCACTCAGCTCTTTTCTCTTTCCCCTGTCCTGCGCTCTTTGATAACCTTGTCATTTGCCACTTGACTTCCTTGTGTTTCATAAACTCCACTCCTCACTGATACTATTTATGTTTTGAAGTCATTAATGTTCTCATTAATTCAAACCTGAGAAAATGTAGTCTTGTGCGTTTACCAACATAATTCCTTCTACCTAAAGGAGCTTCTTTAGTGTATTACAATTCTGCCATTGAATGTTCTCAGCTTCTGTCTGAAAACTCATGGTTTGACCCGCATGGTTGAAAAATACTTACTTAGTGCCAACAACTCCAAGTCTTACTTCTTTTCCTGACAACTCAGCTCTTGTTTTTCAAAACTCAGATCTTTAACGAAACTCTTCTGTTGTTTTCTATACTGTGTGGTCTTTCCCCGAGCACATTCTATGTGGGTGTGGGTGTGTGCGTTTTGCTACTTTTAAGATTTTTATCACTTGTTTTCAGAAATTTTATTCTAATGCTCCCAGTAGAGCTTTTGATACGTCTTTTGGTTTGAGTTCTTTCATCTTAGATGGGTGCTCCCTAGATTTCATAAATTGTGGATACTTTCAGACATTATTCCTGTAATTATTTTTAGCTTTATGCTTCTCTTCTCTCTTGTTTAGGCTCCAATCACATTTAAAATCAAATGCGTGTCCCAGTACAAATATTTCAGCAGAAGAGTTGAAGAGCTCCACCAATACTGCAGAGGAAAATGTTATTTCTCTTCAGTGTTCAAGCCTTACACCCTCCACCCAAAGAAACACATGCAAAATGACCCAGACGGACAAATGTGTTTATAAAAAGTAAAGAGAAACAGAAAACAAACACAAAAACAGAGTCTTTGTTCTCAGAAGCAGAATAAACTGTTCGCATAGATAATATTCATAATTTTTTGCTAAATCCTTAATAGCTCTGAGTAGGTTTATAATTACTCTTTTAATGTTCTTATCTTTAAACTGTATTGTAGGTTATAGAATTAATATCTTATAACATGATGATATCTGCATAATGTAATAATTTAGATGAATCTATGGTGCAATATTACATTATAATGTGTGGATGGGCATTGAAAATATACTTAGGTTCATTCTTGCATGTGCATATACATGAGCATTCATTTCACAAGAAGTAAATATGACATGTGTAGAATGGGATGGAAATGAGGATGCAGACTCTTCTTCAGTTGCTAAGATTCTATGTAATCATGCACCAAGCACTAATTTGTTTCAACATCTTCATAATTTTCCAAGCTGACACATATCAAATAGAGCATATCAGATTTTGTACAGAAGCTACCCAAAAGTCTTTTTTAGTTTCATCAAAACTTCTTGCCTTCTGAGTGATTTTTCTTTAAGCACACTGGATGATATTTACTCCAGAAATTATTTTCTTGTGAACAAATGCCTGCCCTCTAGGGTTTAAATAATATAAAATGTGTAAGAAGCCCACAAATTTACGTGAATTAAAGTTTTTTTTTGTTATAGCAGTTGGATTCCTTTTTCTATATAGTTTGAATACATGCACCAAATACTGCCCAGTGATCATGGTGTGTTCTGGATTAGTCTCCTGAATGGATCCTGAGAAAGTCACCTCCTCTCAGCACTTTCTCAGCATGGAGGGAAGCGATTTTTTAACTTTACATTTGATTGACTGACCTTTATAGTGTGGAACTGGGTTAAGCATTCTGTGTGGCCATAAATGCATAGAAAGGTCTGTGATTTTTCTTCCTGGGTCAGAGAATGAAAAGAGTCTTCTTGGATCACGAGACTCATTCCTAGCACAGCTCTCTCATCAATGCCATGGGCCAGCTGTGGCCAAATCACACTCGCTCAGATCAATAAGAGCCTGAAAATCACTTCAGATTCCACATTGCTGCCTTGCCCTTGAAGGTTCGTGAGAAACAGCAGGCACCCACAAATAAGAAATCTAATTCTAAGTGCGGCTGCCCACAAATATTTCAAAGAAGGAAACTGGTTTCCTGAAATCATACTTTGAACTGAGGGTGACTGAGGTCTGCACTAAGCCTTTATTGGTAATTCAACTTTTGTCTTTGATGCATGGAATTAAGGCAGGCAAAGTTCAATTTAACCTCTCGTGACATCTCAGTATGTTGACAGAGCAGATTTTCTTTGCTCCCTTCATTAATCAGTCAATAATAATATGATGTCACTTTTACTTGAGCATAAGGAAAGTTCTCATCATCACCTTTGGTCCCCCAAGGCCATTTCTATTGGTGTCTGAGTTGTATGTTTCTACCCAAAGGTGCATGTTAACACTGCACAAGGGCTCTGCTGCAAAACCTGCTCAAAAGCTCCAGAGAATGTAGAAGTAGACCTATGTGCTGCGATTACCTCACAGTTTGGGAAGTTCTGCTTGGTGTGGCAGGTGATTTCAGGATTGTTATGGTTGATACAGTGTGTCAACTTGGGGAGTCTAGAGGTTTGGCTGAGTGATTCAGCAGGAAGCCAGGGTGCTTACTTTGTATACATCCTGAGCCTATGGAAGAGAAGGGCATGGACACTGTGTGAGAGCTACACACCCCCTGGGTGAGGGTAGCCTGTTTACAATGTAAAGTAAGGAAAGAGGCTGCTTGCCTGCTATTCCTCCCTTTTGCTGGCTGTGTTTGCTGTGTTCTGCTGCCATGAACTGTTGTCCTCTGCCTTGTGCCACTCTGCCTCTGAACCAGTCAAGTATGGACTGAAACCTGCATAAACTGTAAGCTAAATAAACCTTTCCTTTCTTTGTTTTGGACATTGGGTGTTTTGTCTGAGCAATGAGGAAAAAGTAACCAAGACAAGGATGCAGGACAAGTGAATGAATATATCACAAGCTCTGCCAAATTTCAGCAGAAGACTGTATATCAAACTGTGTCTAACTGAATTTTAGTACCGTGGTCCCTCACCTATCACAGGAGTTACATTCCAGATACCTCACAATAGGTGAAAATCTGCAAAGTAGGGGTGTTATATTTATTTTATTATTTATATTTTAAAGCTTTATAAACTCTTCCCACTGTTCTATAAAGTTTCCCACTCTTATTAACTTTTCCCACACTCTTATAAACACTTCATATGCTCTTAAACACTTTTCAGACTCTTAAATCTATGTAATTTTAACAACATGTAAAGTTCTGTATGGGTACTCAATATGAAGTGGACAAGGAGAGATGTGGAACATATGGGCACCATGTAGGAGAGCAAGCAGACCAGTGTTACAGTCACTGAGCCAATCAGCTCCCAGGATACAAACCACAGTGCTGTGGTTGGTCACCACCCATTCCATCAGCCAGTAGTGTGCCATTCGCAATCTCACGTTGGCAAACTTGCGCAAGCAGTAGTAGGGTGCTGCATTTCCATTGTGTGCGGTTGGCTATTCATCCGCTGATAAAACACATACATAAATACATAAAAACACATGTATTTTATTTCAATTTAATATTCTTTAAATATGTTTGAATTAACATTATTTATATTTTTATAATGTTTTTAATTTTTAGGCAAAATAATTAAAATCATAAATATTATATAAATACCAAATTGCCACAAAATCCTGCGATACAGTGAGAACTCCATGATACAGAATTATATATATATATATATATATATATATATATATATATATATTTAAAAACCAATGATACAGTGAAGCCACAGTGAGTGAACCATGACATAGCGAGGGATGACTGTATTTCTCACTTTGGGCTGAGTAACCAAACAATTTGTGTAACCTTAAAATTTTAGCCGAGGCAGTTTCCCAGTGATACAGGAAGGTAGGTACCAGAGAGATAGGAGGAAAAGACATTAACACAGCTTAACAAACAATCTGGACATGGTTTCAGGAATCTAAGGACTGCATGAGGTGTCTGCACATAGGAGGGAGATGTGAGAGAGCAGATGGTTCCAGAGCCCCAGGGACCTCGGATCTGCCGCTTGCCTGTTTCTCACAGGAAACTGGCAATGCACCTTCTTTTCACACAGTGGCTCGCACAGCTACCTGTTCTGTACTGAAGAAAGCATCACAGTGCCTTCTAGGAGTGGCTTTCCACTGAACCAGACAATGCGACCATAGTCAGGACTTCTCGGGGTAAGCTAATCTCCGTGCAGCCCTGGAATGGCAAGGCATTGTAGCAGGATGACGTCAGAAAGGAAATTAGAGTCTTCTTAGCTCTGGGATTCTCCATGGTCACTTGCAAACACCCCTGCCTGTTAGTATTCATGGGGCAGTGAGGGCGTTAAAAGTATCTTCCATGAACAAGTCCAAGGGAAGCGCTGCAGTGTGGATCTAGAATGTCCTCAAATTCTCACGTGCTTTGGGGCTTTGGGGAGGGCGTGGGACTATACTGGCGCTGCAGTTATCTGTTGACTCACCCACTGGAGAGTGCGGCAGCTGACTGAGCGGCTGGCTTGGAAGAGGTGGGCCCTTGGGGGCGTGGCCGGGGAGAGCTCTCCTTCTCTTTTTTTTTTTTTTTTTAA